>JAECUM010008118.1:0-73265 GCA_016617855.1 Megalonaias nervosa | reverse complement strand
CTAACACGTAGATTGTAGAAGACCTTGGCAATAGCCAATCGTTTTCACTCGATGTTTACAAAAACTGTGAGCTAAAATTAGTGCTGAAGAAATCTTATAATCTAATCGGGTCAAACCAGTTTTCCGAAAAGATATTCAAATCCAATGAAAATTATCATTACAATCAAATGTAATGAAACAAAACTAAAGTAAAAAAGAATTTTAAAACTAACACACAAGCAATTTAATTACATAAATGTAACACTTCCCCCGATAAAGAAAAAGGAAGATTTATGTAATGAAGCTTTCTTTATACCACATGTAAATTATACACGAGATAAATTTACATAAGAAAATTTATGAATTATACAAAGTGTACATGAAATAATATTTCTATACACGGGAAAGTGCATCTGCAACCAAATTGTCTTTTCTTTTGATGTGCCTGATGTCAAGATTATATTCTTGTAAAAACAAACTCCACCTTAATAATCTTTGATTTTTATTTTTCATCTTGTCGATGAAAGTAAGGGGGTTGTGATCACTAAACACAACAACCGGAGAAGGACATGAGCTAATGTAAACTTCAAAATGCTGTAATGCCAATATTAAAGCCAAACATTCCTTCTCGATTGTTGAATAATTTCTCTGGTCTTTATTTAATTTCTTAGAGAAATAGCACACTGGGAGATCAACACCATTTCTATCTTCTTGAATCAATAGTGCTCCAACCCCAACATCACCTGCATCCACAGATAATTTAAAAGATTGATTAAAATTTGGAACTGTAAGAACCGGCGCACTTTTGAGTATAGCTTTTAACCTATCAAAAGCCTCCTGACATTTTTCAGTCCAAAGGAACTTGTTTTTCTTACTTAACAAGTTTGTCAGGGGTTCAGCAATATTAGAAAAAATGGAACAAAACTTTCGATAGTATCCGGCCATACCCAAAAATCGCATCAGCTCCTTTTTACTGACAGGCACAGAGAAATCAGAGATAGCCTTGACCTTAGCATCGATAGGTTTAACTTGACCATGTCCCACAATATGTCCTAGAAAAGTTACACAAGCACGGCAAAACTCACTTTTAGATAAATTGATTGTCAAATTTGCATCAGTGAGTCTTTCAAAGAATTTCGGAATCGCGGCTACATGTTCTTTCCAGGTGTCGTTGTAGATAATGACATCATCGATGTAAGCATCACAATTATCTAGACCAGAGGTAATGATATTCATCAAGCGTTGAAAAGTACTTGGCGAACTCTATATTGATCAAGTCCATCTGGAGTCACAAATGCCGAAATTTCCTTTTGCCCTTTCCGTTAGTGGAATTTGCCAAAATCCTTTCAGAAGGTCAAATTTGGTAACGTACTTGGCATTTCCATTTTTATCATAACAGTCATCGATTCTTGATAATGGAAATCAATCTGTTTTTGTCACACTATTCACCTTCCTATAATCAGTGCATATACGGAAAGTTTTATCTGGTTTCGGAACAAGTATACATAGTGAACTCCAATCACTTTTACTGGGCTCAATGAAATCGTTCTCCAGCAAATACTGAATTTCTTTTTTCAAGTATTCCTGTTTGAGAAGGTTCATCCTGTATGGGTGTTGTTTCACAGGTTTTGAATCTACAATTTCAACGTCATGAAAAATGTTTGTCCTTGTAGGAATATCTAGAAACAAGTGCTCATATTCGAATAATAACTGTTTAATTTCATTCCTTTCTTGTTGTTGCAAATGTAAAAGTTTCTGGTCCACATTTTTCATAATTTCCGAATTCCGAAGAGTTGTTTCTCCAAGCTCAACAGTGTCCGATTAAATTTCTTCATTTAAATCCTCAGTTGGTGGGACAGGTACAACTAAATTCATTGCATGATTTACTTGGCTATCTTTCTCAATATACTAGTACTCCATTAATTTATTTAGATCAGAGTACTATTATTATAATTTAACTCATTCATTTTCTTCTTTACTTTGTAAGGGCCGTAAAATCTAATTTGAAGAAAATTTTGAAGAATGAGCAAGAGAGAATGAACTCTATTACAAGACTCAAAACTTCTCTCAATTAAAGTTCTGTGAACCATACTTTCACTTTTGACTTGAATTGCTGAGCGCCAAATTCAAGCATTACTAGCTGGAAAATTCCAGACCTAAAATTTCACCTTTGACCCGATTGGACAGATTTAGGAAGGCCAAATTGAGTAAAAAAAAAACTTTATCAAAGATTTTACCATGGTTTTTGTTTTAATATTCCTCAAAGGAATTCCCTCTGGAAATCTTGTTGACGCACACATAATGGTCAACAAATATATTGGTTGCCTGACTTGGTCTTAGGTAAGGGACCAACACAGTCTACCATAATTCTGCTAAATGGTTCGTCAAATGCAGAAATAGGTTGCAGATGAGCCTTAGGTAACTTTTGTTTGGGGTTTCCTACTATTTGACAAGTATGACAAGATCTACAAAATTTACAAACATCACTTTTGATTTTTGGCCAATAAAAGTGAGTCAAGATCTTGTGATCATTTTTTTCTATCCCTAAATGACCAGCCAGAGGGGTTTCATGGGCCAAACTAAGTATTTCCTGTCTGTAAGATTTTGGAACTACAATCTGATAGTTCACTGACCACTCGTCACTAGCAGGTACCTCGGGAGGTCTCCATTTTCTCATAAGAATTCCATTGTTAATGAAATAACAGACAGGTACTTCAGTGGCTTCAGTTTCACTAATGACCCTCTGAAACAAACAGGAGATCTCAGGATCTTTTTCCTGTTCGACGACAAGTGATTGTCGTTTGTCACCCTGATTAGATAAAAGAGAATGAGTATTTAAAACAGGATCACTGTAATCAATACGTTTTGATTGATCCAAACAAGGAGTGAAAGTGACCTCATCAAAAGCCTGACCAATACATGTGTCAGCTAAAGGAATACTTTCCTTATCAAAATCATTCTCAAGAGTTTTCTTTGACATAGCTCTGGTAACTGCACAAGTTGGGTATAAATCAGGGTATTCTTTTTCAATAGGATCAACTTTCTGATCCAAAGAAGGCTTGTCAGTTACGAGTGGATTAACCACAACCTTGTCTCCAGCTAGGTCGTTGCCTAGTAACAAATGAATGCCCTCAACGGGTAAAGTAGACACTATACCGATTGCCACAGGTCCTGAAACTAAGTCTGATGGCAAATTTACAGAATGGAGAGGAACATTAACAAAGCCGTACTCAACTCCCTGAATGAGAACACTTCTCAGACAAAGGCAAAGTACCAGATAATGAAAGACTCTGAGAAGCTCCTGTATCCCTTAAAATATTAACAGGATAGGATTGGCCAAATCACCCAAGAGTGATATAGAACCCTTCGACATGAATTGTTCACAATTCTCCATAATAAAATTAGACTGGGGTTTATTGGACCCAACAAATGTATTGTTTGTATACATGACCGTGACCTTGACCTCTTAGAAATAAGAGCATTTGTGATAGGTCTATCTTGATTCTGATGCCTGTATTTCAATTTGAAGCAATCAGAAATAACGTGTCTTTTTTCTTGCAATAGGTACACGTAGGAAGAGACATGGATTTTGAATCAAGTTTATCAGCAGCTTGATTTTTCGAAGTTGTCACAGACTGAGTTTTAGGAGGAGTCGTATTAGGCTGAAATACCTTTCTACCAGAAGACTGCTGAGTGAATGATTTTCCTACAACAGGAAATTTATGAGTTAAGGAATACTCCTCAGCAGCACGAGCAGCATTTTCCAAGGTTTCAATCTTGTGCTCTTCAAGATGATTCTTAATGTCATCAGGAACACAGTTTTTGAACTCTTCAAGTAACACAAGTTGTTCGAGACTTTCATAATCATGTTCAACTTCCTTGGCTAAGCACCATCTCTTAAATAACTGCTCTTTTTCTCTTGCAAATTCAACGTAAGTTTGTCCAGCTTCTTTTTTATAGTTTCTGAATTTTTGCCGATAAGCCTCAGGGACTAACGCATAACCCCTTAAGATGCACTCCTTAACCAATTCATAATCAGAACTTTGCTGTACTGGCAGGGATTCATAAATATCTCCGGCCTTGCCAAAAAGTAGATATTGCAATAATTGAGTCCAATGCTCCCTTGCCCATTTCAAATTTTCAGCAACTTTTTCAAAATAAATATAATATTTGTCTACTTCTTTTTCTCTGAAAGGGGGCACTAACCTGATATTTCTTGTAATGTCAAAACTTGAATTTGTATGTGAAGTGAGATCATGCTTTTCACTTGCCAGCTCAAATTCTTTCATTTTAATTCGAAATTCCCTTTCATCCTTCTCTTTTCCAAATTCTCTCTCTCTCTCTCTCTCTCTCTCTCTCTCTCTCTCTCTCTCTCTCTCAAATTGTAATTGTTTATCTTTCTCCCTCTCCTGTCTCTCTCTCTCTCTCTCCTCTTTCTCAAATTGTAATTGTTTATCTCTCTCTCTCTCTCTCTCTCTCTCCCTCTCTCTCTCTCTCTCTCTCCTCTTTCTCAAATTGCAATTTGATGTGTTTATCATTCTATCTTTCCTGTCTGTCTCTCTCTCTCTTTCTCAAATTGTAATTTCATTTGTTTATCATTCTCTCTTTCCTGTCTCTCTTTCTCCTTCTCTTCAAATTGCAACTGCAATTGTTTCTCTTTCTCTCATTCCTCTTTCTGAAGCTCGAGCTTCCTTAACTCCAATTCCATCTTGTATTTCATTTTTAATTCCAATACTTCTATGTCAGAGTCTGATACAGACTTACTGACCGAAGCCAAAACACTTTTATCAAGAACATTCATCTCTACCAAATACTGAATCAAAAGGTTTTTAATTTCTTGTTTCGTTAAGGAAGATTTTGCCTCAGAAAAATCGTATTTTCTGGAAAGTTCAAGCAACTGATCTTTTTTCAAACTATCCAACTGCTCCTGAGTAGGACTAGAAAGAAAAGTCTCCACTTTTAATGACATCGTGAATGAAAGCCTGTTGTTTTCACTAAAGACTTCAAAGGAAATGTAAAATAGTACTTGGGATTTAAAAACTAGGGGAATTTAAATTTGAAAAAAAAAAAAAAACATTTTCTGAAATATTTTAGCCAAAATTCAAATATCCAAAGGACGAGCACCCAATTTTCTTCTGTTACGTGTGGGCTCGTACAAAAATAACAAGAAAAAAGAGTGAAGCCAACAAGCTTTGTGTATTTTAACAAAATGATTTATTTCCCTAGAAAACAATGTAAAAAATAGAAAATAGGACTTGCGGTTTGTGAATACAATCCAAAATTTAATCCTAAGATTGAAAAATATAAGTCCTATCACTAAACAGTTCTAACTGAATCCAGGTTCGAATCTCGACGAAATTCCAATATGGAAGGCGATGACGTCATATGATGTCTGTACAGATGGTAACAGATCCTCGTTGAATCACAGTTTATAATGTTTTCGTTAAACTCCAGAATAAATTTCCACTGAATTTCTTTCTCCCAGAACTTTTATAAATATGAAGCACTTGTTTAGTTTTCTAGAGAATAAATTATTAAATTCCAAAAAATAGATGAACTTCAAAACAATCTGACATCAACAATTGAAACACCTTGTACCTTCAAGGTGTAAACATATGACTCTGACTAGATCTAGTAGAAAATGGCTGTTTTAAGCCTCGATTTTAGAGCACATGGTAGTTCACGTGACAGGTTACGTGATTTCTAACTTGAACTGCGCAAAAAAAAAAAAAAGACAATTATCACGTAGCTAGAATAGCCCTATCTAAGAATCAGATTCTCGCGCTGGAAATGAATTAAAAAATAAAACCGTTTACAACAGAGCTAACACGTAGATTGTTGAAGACCTTGGCAATAGCCAATCGTTTTCACTCGATGTTTACAAAAACTGTGAGTTAAAATTAGTGCTGAAGAAATCTTATAATCTAATCGGGTCAAACCAATTTTCCGAAAAGATATTCAAATCCAATGAAAATTATCATTACAATCAAATGTAATGAAACAAAACTAAAGTAAAAAAGAATTTTAAAACTAACACACAAGCAATTTAATTACATAAACGTAACGCTTCCCCCGATAAAGAAAAAGAAAGATTTATGTAATAAAGCTTTCTTTATACCACATGTAAATTATACATGAGGTAAAATAAAATTACATAAGAAATCTCTTATGAATTATACAAAGTGTACATGAAATAATATTTCTATACACGGGAAAGTGCATCTGCAACCAAATTGTCTTTTCCTTTGATGTGCCTGATGTTAAGACTATATTCTTGTAAAAACAAACTCCACCTTAATAATCTTTGATTTTTATTTTTCATTTTCTCGATGAAAGTAATGGGGGTTGTGATCACTAAACACAACAACCGGAGAAGGACATGAGCTAATGTAAACTTCAAAATGCTGTAATGTCAATATTAAAGCCAAACATTCCTTCTCGATTGTTGAATAATTTCTCTGGTGTTTATTTAATTTCTTAGAGAAATAGCACACTGGGTGATCAACACCATTTCTATCTTCTTGAATCAATAGTGCTCCAACCCCAACATCACTTGCATCCACAGATAATTTAAAAGATTGATTGAAATTTGGAGCTGTAAGAACCGGCGCACTTTCGAGCATGGCTTTTAACCTATCAAAAGCCTCCTGACATTTTTTAGTCCAAAGAAACTTGTTTTTCTTACTTAACAAGTTTGTCAGGGGTTCAGCAATATTAGAAAAATTGGAACAAAACTTTCGATAGTATCCGGCCATACCCAAAAATCGCATCAGTTGAAATTATCATTAGAATAAAATGCAATGAAACAAAAATAAAATAAAAAAGAATTTTAAGACTAACATACAAGCAATTTAATTACATATACGTAACAATATATAACACCCTTTCAGTTCTGTATTTTATGTCGTGTTAATGTATACGTTCCAATGTTTTCCTTTTTGTACAGCCATGCGCAAATGAAAGACTCATTAAGAGTCCAAAGCGCTCAGGCTAGTTAGATACTAGTTTTGCACTGTTCGTTGTCTGTTTATTGCAGTTATCTTAATCAATCCCTGACCAACGTGATCCCTTGCTGGATCCAGTGCATTTGAAAGTAATGTTATTCGCCATATGATTTGTATTCTTTAGATTATCAACCTCGTATGGCACGATCTACCTTTGGTGTGATCTAACACCCTTTCAGTTCTGTATTTTATGTCGTGTTAAGGTTCACGTTCCAATGTTTTCCTTCTTGTACAGCCATGCGCAAAAGAAATTATTTATTTTTTGCAGCCGACACATTTTCTTTTAAATAATTCTCTAAATTTGCTTAATAGCCTATAATTACTACTATGACAATGAAATATCCGGGATATAAATTTCGCCTACTTAAAATGAACATAAAACAACAGATGTCGTTATCGCTCGTCGATTTCTAGGTCAGTAAAGATATTTTCAAGCATCCGCAACAAGTTGAAATAAATTAGTTGAAACGTGATAAATTTAAAGGTTTAATTCCTGTAGAAACAGCCATGTAAAGTTTTGCAAACGCAACGGATTTTGTGTTTTATTTGTTTGTCTTGTCTATGTTTTGTATTTGCCTTTGAAAAAGACTCATTAAGAGTCGAAAGCACTCAGGCTAGTTAGATACTAGTTTTGCACTGTTCGTTGTCAGTTTATTGCAGTTACATATATATATATATATATATATATATATATATATATATATATATTGTTTCATTACTTAAAATTAATTCTTTTATTGTTTTAATGGTATAATTTTTACTTCAATATTAAAAAAGTACTATGTACTTTCTTGTTCAATTTCTGACATCTAACCTTGGACTTGAATATAAACCTATGTATGTTTCCCCTATTTATTCCTATAATCCTGCTATCTGTTTTTCTTTTTAAATTTTCGTTTCTCCGACCATGTTGTTCTTTATGAATTTCTTAAATTTTTACCCCACCCCACCTATTTATTTTATCTTTTTTCTTCTTTTTTTAAGTATTTTTGTTATTTTTATTTTTATTTTATTTTTTTCATGTTTCTAACAGATTAAGAGTTTCTGATCTTAGTTTCATTTTCAAAATTCCCCAAAAATTTGTATTATTACAGTAAAGAGAAACATGTAGAGGACATGTTTATTTGCCCCTGAGTAATCCTTTTCTACAGTATCAGTTACATACTTTGGAACCAAATCAATGTATTCAGTATTCTTAAATAAATGTTACATTATCCCAGACGATCTCGGTAATTCGTAGGGTAACAGGAGATCTCGACCCAAAATGGAGTCAGTCCATAACGGTGTCGGCCCAGAACAAAGTCGGACCATTACAGATTCGGCCCAAGTAAAACTAATTAAAAAATTTCCCATAGCATACTCAACCCATTACTGAGTTGGCACACAACAAAGTCGGCCTTACCCTTATTATTTTATGTCTTCGTAACACTTGTTGTTATGAACAAGATATGTTTAAACAAAATATCATAAGCTGCCGTACCCTTCATCTTGTATGGCTTCGTAGGATTTGTTATTATTGAAAAGTAGCCAATAATGTCCATTTCGGACCAAAGTTAGTAGTTTGGTGATTTTGTACGAGTTGATCACACCATCTGTTTGTTGAACAAGAAATATTTAATCCAACCATGTTATTTGCTAACTAATTAGCTAAACATTAATGAGTAAACTTTGCGGGTTTGATTAACCGTGAGGAGAACAGTCACAGTCTCTTGTGCATTGTCAACCGATATTATATATATATACACACACACACACACAGAGACACACTATATATATATATATATATATATATATATATATAGAGAGAGAGAGAGAGAGAGAGAGAGAGAGAGAGAGAGAGAGAGACCCAAAATTAAATGATCCTTTCAATGCACCCGTGGGTACGTACCTTGGTATGGAGTGTTCAAGAGTAGTAGATGCAAAGCAGCATGCACCTTTAATGTTGTAAAAAACTTAAGACAAAAATTCTTCATTTTATGGACTTTTTTCATGTGCTAAAATGGGTCAAGAAAAGAGGACAGCGAATATTTACTGCTAATAATACATACATACAAATAAAACATTTATTTACTGTTCGTATCCAGAGAAGGAATACGACAGGGCAAAGATGGGAACAAATACAAAATGTTATACTAGAAAAATAAATGCATAAGAATTTGAAATGTTTGCTTTTTCTGTGTGTTTATCTCTAATTAAAAAATAATATCTATTTAAGTTAAATAAAATTACGGCCCCACAAGGACAAAGACGTCTTAAACTTAGAATAATGGAAAATATTTACTGTTGATACAAAATTGATGGTATATGAATGAGATGTTCGACTGTAATCAGATTCACGGGTGTCAACACGTTTAGTATAACAAACAGTAGACTAGTCCTACAATGTAAGACATAGCACATGTTGCTTTTGTTTAAGTGCTATGTCTTACTACCCAAATAATGGCCTTGCATAGCCTGTTACGATGTCGGTTGACATCGGAACGATTAGTCAAAGTTTCAGGAATATCTCACACACTTGGCAGCCTATATCGACACTCTTCCACTAATTTATGTGTAATTAATATACTTACTGTGCTATCTTTATCCTGGTGGAATCAAAATATGACACTAGCAAATGGACGCATTCCGTTGACATGCATTTGAATTTGTTGCAATGCGACGGTAGTCGAGGTATGCCGAAGTATGTTGATGTGGGTATATATTTCTTGAATGATACGAAACGTTGCTTATACTTCCAATAGGCATAATATATTTTTTATTCGTTTCGTTAAAGAATAATATTTCAACCTAACCTGATTTCGGCATTCCCGGCTTCATCGCTTTCCAGCCAACTGAAATGAAGGCCAACGAAACTTGAAAACAGGTCCATTTCATTTGTGAGAATGTGAATTTATTAGAGAAAAGACATCAGGGTTAGTAAAGTCTGACAAAAACATTATAACTTTACTTTGTAGAAAAGCGTCGTTATTGGTTGCCAGTTGTGTGTGATATTCCTGAAAATTTGACTTTCGTTACACTGTTAGTCGATATCAAAACACACTACACAGCGCCGTTAGTTAGGCTGTAAGATCCATCACCCACCCAGAAGAAAAATATCGGGATGATGTATCTTACGTTGTAGGACTAATAGTAGACCAGATACGCGTTATCGTTATAACTCAATTAACAGTGGTAGGACAAGAACAGTTTCAAAACGTTGATTGTGCAGTATATAATTTAATTAATTTCGGATTGAGATTTTTTTTTTCCGCTATATTTCTATTGAACAATAAATGACCTTTGAAAGAAACGCACAAAGAATAAAAAATGAAATCATAGTCGTTGAACAAAAAACATTAAATTCACATTACTGTTATATAAATCGTGGGCCTTTCGGCTGACCGAACATGTAATGGGCCGACATCGTTATGTGGACCGAGTACTTTATAGGCCGATTTGGTTTGGTCGAGTTTGTTATGGGCCGAATCTGTTAAGGGCCGAGTAGTCTCGTAATCCTTCATGGAAGTGTTACTGTTCTTGTCTCATGACGACCTAAAAGCTTCCGGAAGGTGTCTCTTAAGTCGTATCGTAATAAACAATCTGTGTTATATTTTTCTTTATTTCGTTTAGTAAATATATAATAAATACACTGAATACTTGCAAGAAATGAAAATGTTGTAATATTTTTTCAAACACTCAATTTTGAGTTATTAAATTTTAATTCTGGCCATTTTTCCCAATCCAGATATTGAACTTAAACGTAGGACATACCGTACGAATTTTCTATGAGCTTCGATGATATTAGGTAAGTTGGTGAGATCTGCCACTTCAAACAGTAGCTTATTGCTTCTTCTTGGAGAGTTGTTTCTGGAGAAACCAGTTGCTGGTAAAATGGAAGTAAGTAACATATAGAAATAAAAACAGTTTTCTTTTTTGAAGTCCATAAGACTTAAACAGTTACTGTATTGTATATTCGGATATAAACTGGCTCCGATTGTCGCCGGTTATACAATCTGACACTTTGGTTTAGTAGTACTTTAATACGTGGGTCAGATTACTGGGAACGAATTACAAATAAAGAAGTGATCTATAAATCTGTCTTAAAAGGAGAAGAGAAGAAAAACAAATAATAACAGGGAAGATTGATTTTGATTGATTCTTGATATAACCTTGAGGTTTTGAAACCTGGCCAGAAGATTCGGGGACTGGTCGGCCCGTATAGAATCGGTCCACTAACGTTCACTGCCAATAATGAAATCAGACATCGACATATTACTTACTAGGCCTATCGCTTGGTCAGTTAACTATTCATATTATAGTACTGTAGATAAAATGTTACTTGTCAACAGACATTTCATGTATTTATATTTTTTTTTTACAGTATTCGCACACTTTCCCGTTTGTTTATACCAAACCCATCGATTTAAAAAAAACAACTAAATGGCATCAAGGATATAAAAATGCACAGAACTTGGCCATTTCATTTCTTGGTTTAAAATTTCTAACCTGATTGTTGACAGGCGGTCCCAAACACCATTAGTCCTACAATATAGGACATAGCACATGTTTTTATTTTAGTGCTATGTCTTACTACCCAAATAACGGCCTTGTATAGTGTGTTCCGATGTCGGTTGACATCACAATGAGTAGTCAAATGTTTCATTAATATCTCACACACTTGGCAGCCTATATCGACACTCTTCCACTAATTTATGTGTAATTAATATACTTACTTTGCTGTCTTTATCCTGGTGGAATCAAAATATGACACTTGCAAATGGACGCATATTCATGTTCCATTGACATACATTTGAATTTGTTGCAATGCGATGGCAGTCGAGGCACGCCGAAGTAGGTTCATGTGGGGGATATATTTCTTGAATGAAACGAAACGTTGCTTACAGTTCCATTAGGCATAATATATTTTTATTCATTTCGTTGAAGAATAATATATCGACTTAACCCGATTGCGGCATTCCCGGCTTTCATCGCTTTCCAGCCAACTGAAATGTAGGCCAATGAAACTTGAAAACAGGTCCATTTCTTTTGTGAGAATTTGAATGTATTAGAGAAAAGTCATCAGGGTAAGTAAGGTCTGACAAAAAACATTATAACTTTACTTTGTAGAAAAGCATCATTAATGGTTGCTAGTTGTGTGTGATATTCCTGAAAATTTGACTTTCGTTACACTGTTAGTCGATATTAAAACACGACACAGCGCCATTCGTTAGGCTGTAAGACCCATCACTCCCCAGAATAAAAATACCAGGTGACTTACGTTGTAGGACTAAAACACTGTCAACTTGGCGTTTTGAATCCGGCAGTAGCTACTTGAATAATATGATCACAATATTTGCATGGGAGGGTTTATGTTTTCAAGCAACAGATGTGATGTAATTCACCATCATTGATAATTTTAACAATTCTATAAATTTTGGAGCTACATCTTTTTGAGCACATGCATGCAAGAGTTTCTCTTTTTTAAATGTTCAGCTTGTTTTAGAAATATTAAAACTAGACTTTGCAAATATTGGATGCAGAGAACACATTTTTTACATGAATGGACTAATCTAGACACCAGGAAAGGACATTTAGCCATCTGTCTGCTTATTTACATTAAGAGTTTCCATTTAGTTAGAAATGCAAATAAGTTGAGTGTTAAGGACCCTCTGGCAACAATCAGGTTAGAAATTATAAATTGAGGAATGAAATGACTAAGTTTTCTTATATCCTTGATGCTTTTCAATTTTAAAATTGGTAGTGGGTACAAACAAATGGGAGAGTATGTGAATACTATAAATCTTGATGAGTTTCTTTATGTCCAGGGCATCTGTGTATGATTTTAAGTATCCAGACAAATTTAATATTCTTGCTCCAAACTTGATACAAATTACTGAACTAATATTCCTGCCAAAGTTTATAGCAAAGGAGTATTTTTTTTATTGCCGTATTTATTAGTTTTGATTTATGAAACTTTCTCTAGGTGATAGTCCTCTCAGAACTGGCAAGTGTGAATAAAATTTTTTTACAACTTTTTAAAATATTGAAATGACCAGAATTTGAATAAACCATTTATAGAAGTTATACTGATGTATAGTGTGAAGACAAAATGGATTTATGGATGTATCAATCAATTTATTAAATAAAGACAAAAGGCTTGAAGTCTGTTTGATCAGAGGCTGAATTTGAAGTCCATTTTAAAATAGTTTTGCCTACACAGTCATTTTACCCAAATATTCATCATTGGGCACAAGATATTGTAACTGTCATTATGAATGAAATTTGGGCACCAAAAATTATTGTCATATACCTGCATTGTAGACTCTCTGTTTCCATAAGATAAAGGAATCACAAGCAAATTGTATGGTACTTTGAAGTCAGAAATCCAGATTACTCAGTGCAGTGGTCAGTACCCATTTTTGCATTGACAAGGTCATTTAGTGGAAGGGGGGGAGCAGTATATTATTTGGTTGATGCAAAGATCAAGGTCAAGTTCATGTTTCTTTTTTTTTCTTTAAATTTTTATTTCAAATGCCTATTTACAATTTGAAGGTCATTGTTTTTCTTATATTTTGATTTTAGAACAATCTTTTTTCTTGTCATTAAACAAACACAGATTCTAGAATAGTTTATAGTGATGTTTGATTACTTATTAGGGTTAGTTAATCAAACCTGTAAAATTTGCATAATTAATTAATTAGTAAATAACTTGTTTATATTAAATATTTTTCGTTCAATAAAAACAAGTGTTATGAAGTTGTACAATAACAAAAACAACTGCAAACCTTGGGGAGAACTTGACATTGATAGTATGGTCTGACCATGACAGTAATGATTTCTTAATTATGTTTGTATGGACTGATTCTGTAATGGACTAACTTTGGAGTGCACTGAGTATATAATGGACTGAGATATCCAGTCATTGGCCAGAATGAAACATTTGTTTCTTGACATTCAAGTGACATTGAAATTTGATGCATGTAATGGATATCATGCAGAATTAATTAACAATTATCTGTGTTATATTACGTAGAGTGTACATGTAGATGTTCAGATTAAACTTTAAAGCCTGTAACATAGCTCCTATTGTTTTTTTTCAAAAAAGAGGACTATTATGGTTGTATTGTGTATCCGTGTGAGCATTTATTTACTGTATGCTTTTATGCAGGTGTGTTCATATCTGTCATTTTGGTTATATATGTATTTTCAGATCATAATTCATTGGAGTTTGTTTTTTTTAAAATAATGTTTAGAAAAGTTCAGTAGAGGTTATGTTAATGTTGTAAAATCTGACTAAGTAGATTTGACTTGAGCACTGTAAACTTGGCTCCAATAAAATTCTTGGTTTGAGATCCACTGCTTCCAACACCTTTTGTGTCTTGTCCTGTACTCAGCACATTGAATCATATTTTTTTCTTTTAAATAACCAGCATTGAGATAAACTTGGACAGGGACTTTAATTTTCATAATCCTACAGGGAGATCTGTTTAAGCACATACAGGAGTTTATCTAGGAATATTTTATAGTATTCTTTGTGTACCATTAAGCAAATACACCATTTCCAATGATAACTCATTAATGGTAGGGTCCATAAACATCAACTGCAGCACATACAAGGTTTGAAGTAGCAAAGGAGACTCTAATTTTGGTTAACAGTTTGTGGGAATGGGGGTTGGTTGTTGGCAACTTTTGCTGATAGATGAGAGTTATATTGTGTTACACAAATATTCATCTTATGGATTTTAATATTAATAGATAATAGGTTTTCAGAAGTCAAAGTCAATAATTTGTTGACCAACTTTGGATATTATATATGATACTGTCCTGCAGTACTCAAAGATTTGTGTAACAGTAAAGTTGGAGTTGCTTCCCTTTAAAGTCAGATTGTTTTTTGTGGGGTTTAATGCATTTTTCAGCACATGATAGGTAATTCATGGCAGCCTGTATAATTTTGTGGAGGAAAACCCTGGAAGGAACCACTGACCCACAGGAAGCTACTGTCAAGCTTTCTCATATACCTGTTGTCTGAACCATGATTCAAACCCATATTGACAGGTGATATATGTGAGTGATCTGTAAAGACAAGTGCCTTTGACAACTTCGCTATCCAGGGCCTCTTTAAGGATAGAACACATGTTATCCAATCTAAGCAAACACCAATGAACCAAAGCTTCATAGCTGGACTTAAACTTCTAAACCACTGGTGCCAAACTGTTCAATATATTTGCACTGGTTAATTCCACAAGATGAGTGATTTTAAATATTTTTAGGCAAAGACGTATTCATAAGCCATATGAAACAATTTTGTTTTCCCTTGACTCAGAACAAAACAACAATGCAGTTAGTATCTATTACTAGGGGCTAATCAATTTATCAGTGTATCTATATTTTTTTCCATATTGATACTCATATCAATACAAGATGTGAAGAAACAATACAAAAAATACTTACATGTACCCTATACAAGTTACTAGAGGTGATGCATTGATATTTTTGCTGTACCAATACATGTATTGATAAAGTAATGGAAAATCGATATAAAACGATACTTATTTTATGCAAGTTTTTTTAGTCCAAAGCAGTCATCAGTAATTATTAGTCATTTGCCCATTTACTCTTTAAATTGTGAATTGATCTTTGACAGCGGTTGCAGACACGTGCACTCATTTTTGTTAGTTAAAACAAAAAAGACTTGACAACACTCACTCGCCATCTATAAATTAACACCAAGTGACATGGTTTATGATATTGCCCAGCCCCTTTCAATTCCATGGTAATTATTTTATCCCACCAGCTTGTTCAACATAAAGTAGTCAGAGTTTCCTCTGACTCTTGCCATCCCATTTTTGATATCTGGACATTAATGTTGGGTGTAGGGTCAGAGGCAATTGCCCGTTGTTGGAATTTGCCACCACCGTGTGGTGTCGGCATAGGGTAGCCATTTGCTTGTCAGCCTGCCATACTTGAACGCCCTTCCATTGGGCCATACCTGCATGAAATCGAAAGGAATACGATTTATTTTCTCAGAAATTGTGAGTGTAACATTCAACATATCTTTAATCGGCTGACAGAGGAGATGAAACTACAGCAAGCATTATGTCATAGTTTAAACTTGCATCATGGAATTTTTACAAATGCATGTTTAAAATATGTGCTACCGAGAAACCCCAAATGGCTGATTTTCTGCATGTTTCATCTTTGGATGACGATTTTATTCAGCAAATGCAGTATAACATTGATTATCCGTCAGGGTGCAGAACCGAGACTATGGCGGATATGAGAATAGATGGATACATTAAAAGTATTATACAATAGACCGGGTCATCAAAAACTCATAAGATCTACATATGTACATGTACCTGTTTTTAATATTTTGACTCACAATGCCCTGACGGTTAACAGAGTCTGACGGTTAATTGGGTGCCAGATAATCAAAGTTCTACTGTACTAGCTTATGATAGTTATGATGATAATTTTTAATGTTATGAAGTTTATCAGATTAATGGAGCTGGGGAAGAATGTTAACGAAGATACCAGTGGCTGATTTTGAGTCTGAAAATAGTGTTAAATATGAGTTCGATGTACATGTTGGATGGACAAAAATAGATGGCATGCTGGTCAATCACCCTTTCAGCAAATGTAGACAAGGCAAAATACCAAACCAACTTAAAAGACAGACAATTTAAAAGTAAAATGCAATTTTCATTTCTTTTCTCAAACAATAAAGCCCTGCAGAATCATGTGCTACAAAGCTATATTTCCCGATTGGGGTTAAGATAAATTAAATAAGAATGACAAAAAATTTAAATTAAGAAGTAAAGATATTTATTTGATCAAAATAACACTGTCTGGTGGTACGTCATCAGCAGCTGAATATGCTGATGGGATTAAATGGAGCAGCCTTAAATGGCCTAAAATTTTGAATACAGATTGCTGACAGTTGTATGAGAATGACATATAAATAGATGCTAAGTATATGTCTGTAATCTGCATACTGGAAACAAAACCAGTAAATCACATAAAAGGGCACTACCACTGACAGACCTTCTAAAGATGGAAGACCATCAAGTTAATATTTGTATCAATAATGTATCATAGGCTTTGTATTGTGAATCATATGGACACATGGCAGTTGTATTATTTAACCTTGTACAAGTTACTTTAATGTATGATTTAAGTATTTTACCAATGCATGATGCACCACCTTCATGTGAAATTTCACTATTGCTTCACGTCTTGTCTAACTGTATGGAATATTACGGCTACACTTGGTGTGTCATGTGGTGAAATATGTTACATTCAGTTCTGATTGGTGATTATTGTGTGTTCAAGTCTAAAGTAAAACAATAACCACAAATCTGAACTAACTGCAGCTTAGTCAATGCATGATGCACCAGACGCATTATATCCAAATTTGATCCAAATTGATACAAAGCAACAGAGGAAAGTAGCTTTTAAATGATCTGTAAATTACTTAAATCAATAAATCATTTATGGAGAACAAGACTGGAATGTCTCTTTTTACTGTACATCATCAGCAACTGAATATGCTGACGGGATTAAAAAATTAGCATAGAATCAGCAAGGGGGCAGATTAAAAACTGCATGAGTTATAGTCATCTTGTTAATTTGTAGAAGGAGAATGGGTATTGTCAGTAATTTCCATTTTCACTCAAAGCAGTTTTACATCAGCAGGAAGTAAAATGGGAAGGATTTGGTTGTTAGTCATCTCAGCTTCCACACTCAAACTTATTCTAGATAAGATTTTCCTTGAGTGAGGAATTTGCACTATTCATTCAGTTTTGAAGATAACACCATAATACCTTCCAGATTTGAAACTAGTAATAGAATGATTTAAAAGCATTCACACAGTGCAAAATAAAGGGCTTCATGACCAAGATTAGTCTTGCACTTGATGAAATGGAGCAGCCTGAAATGGCCTAATTAAAGGTTGAATAAAAATCGCTGATACCTAACAAGTAGTCTGTAAGTGTGTAAAAAATCTTGTCAAGGATGAGAATGGCATATGAACAGATGATAGGTCTATGTTGTTTCACCCCATTTATTACATATCCCATGTTGTTATGTATTCTAAATATTTGTTAACTCTATGAATGAAATTCAAAATGAATTTCTTACTTAATGAAAGTTTGCATTAAAAAAAAGGGCAATGAGAGAACATCAAAGAAGACAGTTAAGTAGTTCAAACCTGGGTGTATGATGCAAAAATATGGATTAAACAGTTGTATCAAATGCCAGATCAAGTATGTTAGATTAAATGGATATGAAATAAAACCCTATATTGTTTGTATTACTACAACATACAGTCAGCATACTGCAGTTTTAGTCCTAGAACATTACCTGAGGATCACAGCAAAAACTAAACCAGAAAAAAAGAGACCCAAAATTGTGCATTTTATTTGAACATTCAGGTTTATATTTGAATATATCACTGCAGATTTTAAAGAATAATGCACAGATAAGACAAAAGCAACAACATGGGAGTTTTCCACAGTGTATGATTTAAGGAGTTGTCTCCAGTGTGTGATTTCAATAACAAATTGAGCTGAACCTACACATGGATGTTGCTGTGATGCTGGATCCTTTGCTGTGTAGTAATTGGCTGATTTAGTTAATCTGTTAATTTAATTAATTTGTGTTATCATGCCAAAGGATAATTAAATGTTCAACAGTTGTCAAAATAAATCCAGCTTAGCTGCTGGGTAAGCACTTATTCAGTTTCTCACAGAATGACTAGCTGGTATTGCAATGACAGCTGACTCTTTCATATTTGAATAGAGGAGGGCATGTCACAATTATAACAATTAGAGAGTGCAACCAAATTAAAAAATAAAATCAAAGCATAAATTTTGCTTGACAAGATTTCTTATATTGGTTTTTATTTCTTACAATGTTGCCACCAGCAAGCATTTTCCATGATTTCTGTTGATTTTGTCATGTATTGTGTTATTGTGTGAAAATATTTTTGTTAAAGACAGACTTACAAAATGTATGATTTCTGATTATGAAGAATATGCATTTATGCACTTTTGTTATGTTCTGTGTGGGCATTAAGAATATGCATTTATGCATTTTTGTTATGTTCTGTGTGGGCAATAAGATTATGCATTTATTACATTCTGTGTAAAATTCCATGTTGCTGATTCTGATATAACACAGACTGATTGTCATTTTCAAAGAGGAAACAGGTAATACCTTGAGCTTTCATTTACCAATTTTGTTCATGATTTCTAAATGTTAATCAAACAGAAGACTACTTCTGCCATTTTCTTAAATAAAAAAGTTGGATCCTCCCAAGCTTCCACATTATAAATTGGTTTAAAAGTTATTAGGGCATGCTAAAAGTAGAAAGTGGTAATTTACGGTTTTCATGTCCAATATTACTTAGAACCGGCACATCCAACCTGTGGCCTGCGTGGCACATGTCCCAGTTCTTGACATTGTGTGGCCCACTGCCATGTAGGGAGTCCTTTTGAAAATATCCATTTTAAGTAATATGCATTATTAGTGATAAGGAACTGTTTTAGCTGATACGGTCTGCAACCTTAAGCATTTTATCTGTTTTCGCCCCAAGACAAAAAATGTTGGATGACCGTTTTTTTAAAATTAAAAAAAATTTTCTGCTCCACTTGGTCATTTTAACTTTCTGGATTAAGGTGATAAATTATATTTAAAAAATGAGCTAATAACTTTTATACTTTTTATGTATTTTGTAATTCATTCATTGCACTTACAGAGGCTGGTATTGTGTAGTCTGAAAAAAGTTTCATTACCCTATTTGAATAACTGTTAAAGATAGAATTCTTGAGACTAATTCAGGCTGATTTTTGAAGCATATGGGAGCAGCCATTTTGGTTAGCTGTGTGCTTAGATCATGTACAGTTTCCACAAGTACAGTATCCAAAGAAATGTTGGCCATTGTACATGAAAGTTACATAGTTGTATGCCAACATTTTCTCAGTGTGCATTTTGCAAATGCAAACAACTTCACCTTACACCTGTCACTCTCTCCAAAGTGCGTAATATCTATAGTACACCCCCTTATGTAATCAGTCTTCTAGTCCCAGCAGAAGAAAATCCAATGCATGTAGGGGATGATGAGTAGGCAAATTTTTGTTCTCATGGTCACGAGTGGCATGTGTTTTTTTTCACCAATATGGCAAGTGGCTATTTCATTGAAATTATTCAGTGCCATAAGTTTTTCTTGGATTTAATCACACTGTGCACAAACATATTCCTTTCTGTCACATGCAGTGTTTGGGCAAGTGGACAGGCTGATTGGGCAAGTATGGTATTATTCATATTTTGAAAGTGCTGCTAGTTTTTTGTCAAGACTAATTCAGGTACGTTAAAAATGCCTTTCAGAGTACATTAAAAGGCTTTTTGACAACAACTAATTCAGGGTACATTAATATTCCCATTATGAATGCATTAAAAGGTTTTGTGACCAAGGTCTAATTCAGGGTATATAAATAACCCCTTTCAGAACACCTTAAAAGGCTTTTTGACCAAGACTAATTCAGGGTACATTTGATTATATGACTCTGCCGTGAGTGAATTTCGCATAATTATCAAGTACTGTTAGTTTCAACATGCACATCCTAAACTTGTCCCGGTTTACAATGATAGAATGCACAGTCATTAAGTATTAGAAGAAATCCTTTAAATCCTGTTGCTGTACGCAATTTTAACACATTTTACAGCTCTCCTTAAGCATTTTTGATTGGTTTCTTTGTGTAAAATATGTATACATATGTGCTGCTTGGTTAAAGTTCTCATTGAGATTGGTCAATAATCTCCAGAACAACTCTGCCCTACTTGTACCTACATAAATGACTATTAAACGTAGGGTGGGCATATAATGTGTTCACTGTGTTTTTGTTAAAAGTTATAAAGGTTTCAGCATTCTGCATTTGACTGTAGTATGTGTTATGCAGATTACAACCAAGGACCGTACCACAATCTTATGCCATGTAGACTGATTTAGGTTATTAAGAATATATATGCTGGTACAAGTAGTTTTATTCTTTATCTGTTATCATACCATATCTTCTTGCTTATGTTACGTGACTAGGCTCGTACAAAGTAACAAAGAAAAGAGTGAAGCCAACAAGCTTTGTAAATTTAACAAAATAATTTATTTCCCTAGAAAACAAGGACAAAATAATAAAAAGGACTTATGGTTTGTGAATCTAATCCAAAAATCAATCCTAGAATTTAAAAATACAAGTCCTATCACAAAAAAAAGTTCTAATTGAATCCAAGTTCCAATCTCGATGAAGTTCCAAGATGGAAGGCAATGACGTCCTCTATAACCAGTTGTGCTGATGTGTCAACAGTTCCTTGTTGAGTCACCAAGAATATAATTCCGGCTTTAGAATTCCGAATAATTTCCTAGAATTTTTATTAGCACTGGTATTTTCCAGAGAATATAAATTATTAAATCCAAAAAATAGAAGAATTTTAAATCAAACTGGCATCAACAATAAAAAAAAAACACCTTGAGCTCTAAAGGTGTAAACTGCGACTGAATTAAAATCACTGAGATATGAGTATTAAACCCAACTAAAACGCAGTTTCAGACCCGCGTGAGGGGTCACGTGGTCGCTTATTTCGAATAGCCCAGTAAAATAATATGTCAGTTAGCACATAGGCTAGTATAGCCCTAGCTAAGAATCAATAATTCCCACACTGGAAATGAATTTAAAAAAGGGTTGTTTACAACAGAGTTGATGTAAGCGAAGAATGACCTTGATTACGACCAATGATTTTCACTCTGTGTTTACCAAATCTGAATCATTCTCAAGAACTGGGTTAGCTAAAAAAAAAATACAATGTAGCAACACTGTTATTTACTAGAACTGAACTGAATTTTCTAGAAAAAAAGTCAAATCCAGTGAATAAAGTTATCATAAAAATAAAAAAATTAAAATTTGAAACTAACACACAAGATTTATGTAATAAAGCTTTCTTTTTACCATACGTTAATTATACATGAGGTGAAAACAATTACATAAGAAGAACTCTTATGAATTATACAAAGTGTACATGAAATAATATTTCTATACACGGGAAAGTGCATCTGCAATTAAATTGTCTTTTCCCTTTATGTGTCTGATGTCAAGATTATATTCTTGTAAAAACAGACTCCACCTTAATAATCTTTGATTTTTATTTTTCATCTTGTCGATGAAAGTAAGGGGGTTGTGATCACTAAACACAACAACCAGAGAAGGAGCTGAACTAATGTAAACTTCAAAATGCTGTAATGCCAGTATTAAAGCCAAACATTCCTTCTCGATCGTTGAGTAATTTCTTTGGTGCTTATGTAATTTCTTCGAAAAATAGCACACTGGATGATCAACACCATTTCTATTTTCTTGAATCAATACTGCTTCAACCCCAACATCACCTGCATCAACAGATAGTTGACTGAAATTTGGAGCTGTAAGAACCGGCACACTTTTAAGTATGGCCTTTAACTTATCAAAAGCCTCCTGACATTTTTCACTCCAAAGAAATTTGTTTTTCTTGCTTAACAAATTTGTCAGGGCTTAAGCAATATTAGAAAAATTGAAACAAAATTTACGATAGTATCCAGCCATACCTAAAAATCGCATCAGCTACTTTTTACTGACAGGCACAGGGAAATCAGAGACAGCCTTGACCTTAGCATCTATCGGTTTAACTTGTCCATGTCCCACAATATGTCATAGAAATGTCACACAAGCGCGGCAGAACTCACTTTTAGATAAATTGATTGTCAAATTTGCATCAGTGAGTCTGTCAAAGAATTTCCGACTTGTTGATAGATGTTCTTTCCAAGTGTCGTTGTAGATGATGACATCATCAATGTAAGCATCACAATTATCTAGACCAGAGGTAATCATGCTCATCAGATGTTGAAAGGTACTTGGCGAACCCTTCTTCCCGAACGGCATCACTTTCTTTTGATAGAGTTTATCTGGAGTCACGAATGCCGAAATTTCCTTTGCTCTCTCTGTTAATGGAATTTGCCAAAATCCTTTCAGAAGGTCAAATTTGGTGACGTACATGGCATTTCCAATTTTATCAATACAGTCATCGATACTTGGTAATGGGAATGAATCTGTTTTTGTCACACTGTTCACCTTCCTATAATCAGTGCACATACAGAAAAGTTTTATCTGGTTTCGGAACAAGTATACATGATGAACTCCAATCACTTTTACTGGGCTCTATGAAATCATTCTCCAGCAAATACTGAATTTCTTTTTTCAAGTATTCCTGTTTGAGAGGGTTTATCCTGTGTGGGTGTTGTTTCACAGGTTTAGAATTCACAATTTCAACGTCATGAAAAGTTTTGTTTGTCCTCGTAGCAACATCTGGAAATAACTGCTCATATTCAAATAATAACTGTTTAAGTTCATTCCTTTCTTGTTGTTGCAAATGTAAAAGTTTCTGGTCCAGATTATTCATAATTTCCGAATTCCGAAGATTTGTCGCTCCAAAATCAGTAGAGTCCGATTGAATTCCTTCACATAAATCCTCAGTAAGTGGGACAGGTACAACTAAATTAATTGCATTATTTACTTGGCTATCTCTTTCAATATACTCCTTTAACATCTTTATGTGGCAAAGTTGTTTTTGTTTTCGCTTCCCATGAGTACTTATGATGTAATTTAAATTATTTACTTTCTTTTCAACCGTGTACGGACCATAATACCTGGCCTGAAGGGGATTTTGTGGAATGGGCTAGAGAGCTAGAACTCTATCACCAAGCTGAAAACTCCTTTCCTTTGAGTTTTTATTATTTTAATTTCATTTTTGACTGAGTAGAGTGCAGATTCGCTCTTGCGACCTCACAAGCCTTTGACAACTTATACTTAAAATTGGAAACATAATCAAGAAGATTTAGTTCAGTATCTTCATTAGAAAGAAGTTTCTCTTTCAACAACTTCAATGGTCCACGCACAGTGTATCCTAAAACTAGTTCAGAGGGACTGAATCCTAAAGATTCTTGAACTGGCTCCCTCACAGCAAACAAAAGTAAATGAATGCCTTCATCCCAATCTTTATCCATATCAAAGCAATATGACCGAATCATATTCTTCAAAGTCTGATGAAATCTTTCTAAAGTGCCATGGCTCTCAGGGTGATAGGCAGAAGATTTGAATTGTTGAATGCCTAATTCATACCTAACTTGCTGGAAAATTCCAGACATAAAATATGACCCTTGATCCGATTGGACAGATTTGGGAAGGCCAAATTGAGTAAAAAAAAATCATCAAAGCTTTTACTATCGTTTTAGTTTTTATATTCCTCAAAGGAATTGCCTCTGGGAATCTTGTTGACGCACACATAATGGTCAACAAATATTGGTTGCCTGACTTGGTCTTAAGTAAGGGGCCAACACAATCTGGCATTATTCTACTAAATGGTTCGTCAAATGCAGGAATAGGTTGCAGATGAGCCTTAGTTATCTTCTGATTGGGTTTTCCTACCATTTGACAAGTATGACAAAATCTACAGTATTTACAAACATCACTTTTGATTTTTGGCCAATAAAAGTGAGTCAAGTTCTTCTGATAATTCTTATTAATCCCTAAATGACCAGCCAGAGGAGTTTCATGGGCCAAACTAAGTATTTCCTGTCTGTAAGATTTTGGAACTACAATCTGATAGCTCACTGACCACTCGTTACCAGCAGGTACCTCGTAAGGTCTCCATTTTCTCATAAGAATTCCATTTTTAATGAAATAACAGACAGGTAGTTCAGTAGCTTCAGTTTCACTAATGGCCGTCTGAAACAAACAGGAGATGTCAAGATCTTCTTCCTGGTCGACGACAAGTGATTGTCGTTTGTCACCCTGATTAGATAAAAGAGAATGAGTAGTTAAAAGAGGATCACTGTGATCAATACCTTTTGATTGATCTAAACAAGGAGTGAAAGTGACCTGATCAAAAGCCTGATTAATACATATGTCAGCTAAGTGAATATTTTCATTATCGAAATCATTCTCAAGAGCTTTCTTTGCCATGGCTCTGGTAACTGCACAAGCTGGGTATAAATCAGGGTATTCTTTTTCAATAGGATCAACTTTCTGATCCAAAGAAGGCTTGTCAGTTACGAGTGGATTAACCACAACTTTGTCTCCAGCTAGGTCGTTGCCTAGTAACAAATGAATGCCCTCAACGGGTAAAGAAAACACAATACCCACTGTCACAAGTCCTGAAACTAAGTCTGATGACAAATATACAGAATGGAGAGGAACATTAACAAAGCCATACTCTACTCCCTGAATGAGAACACTCTCATTAGAAGAAGACTTCTCAGAAAAAGGCAAAGTACCTGATAATAAAAGACTCTGACAAGCTCCTGTATCCCTTAAAATTTTAATAGGGATAGGATTGGCCAAATCACCCAAGAGTGATATAGAACCCTTCGACATGAATGGTTCATAATTCTCCATAATAAAATTAGACTGGGGTTTATTAGACCCAAAACATGTATTGCATTCAATACATTACCGTGACCTTGACCTCGTAGAAATAAGAGCATTTGGGATAGGTCTATCTTGATTCTGATGCTTATATTTAAATTTGAAGCAATCCGAAATAATGTGTGCTTTCTTCTTGCAATAGGTACACGTAGGAAGAGATAAGGATTTTGAATCAAGCTTATCAGAAGCTTGATTTTTAAGAGTTGTGCAGATTGAGTTTTAGAAGCAGTCGTATTAGGCTGAAATACCTTTTCACCAGTAGACTGCTGACTGAAAGACTTGCCTACAACAGGAACTTTATGAGTTAAGGAATACTCCTCAGCAGCACGAGCAGCATTTTTCAAGGTTTCAATCTTATGCTCGTCAAGATAAGTCTTAATGTCGCTATGGACACAGCTCTTGAACTCTTCAGGTAATACAAGTTGTTTGAGACTTTCCTAATCTTGTTCAGCTTTCTTGGCTAAGCACCATCTATCAAATAACTTCTCTTTTTCTCTTGCAAATTCGACATGAGTTTGTCTAGCTTCTTTTTTATAGTTCCTAAATTTTTGCCGATAAGCCTCAGGGACTAACCCATAACTCTTTAAGATGCATTCCTTAACCAAATCATAGTCAGCACTTTGATGGACTGACAGTGAATGGTAAATATCACTTGGCTTACCAGTAAGTACACATTGTAGCAATTGAGTCCAATGCTGCCTTAGCCATTTCAAATTTTCAGCAACTTTTTCAAAACGAGGAAAATATTAGTCTACTTCTTTTTCTCTAGAAGGGGGCACTAACCTGATATTCTTTGTAATATCAAACCTGAATTTGTATGTGAAGGGGGAATTTGCCTTTCACTTGCCAGTTCTATTTCTTTTAACTTAATTTGAAATTCCCTTTCATCCTTCTCTTTTTTACATCTGTAAGTGCATTTGTTCTCTCTAACTCCAATTGCATTCTCTCTCTCTCTCTCTCTCTCTCTCTCACTCTCTCTCTCTCTCTCTCTCTTCTAATTACATTTGTTTATCTTTCTCTCTCTTCTGTCTCTCTCCTCCTTCTCAAATTGCAACTGCAATTATTTCTCTTCTTTCTGTAAATGCATTTGTTCTTTTTCTTTCTCCAATTGTAACTGCATTTGTTTCTCTCTCTCCTCTTTTTCCAATTACAGCTGCATTTGTTTTTCTTCCTTCTGAAGTTCATGCTTCCTTAACTCTAATTCCATCTTGTATTTTAATTTTAATTCCTTACTTTTTTGTCAGAGTCTGATATAGACTTATTGGTCTAACCCAAAACACTTTTATCGAAAACATTCTTTTCTACCAAACACTGAATCAAAATGTTTTTTATTTCTTGCTTCGTTAAGGAAGATTTTGCCTCGAAGATCGTATTTTCTGGCAAATTCAAGCAATTCATCTTTTTTCAAACTATCCAACTGCTCCTGAGTAGGACTAGAAAGAAAAGTCTCCACTTTTGATGACATTTTGAAAAAGCCTGTTGATTCCACTAAAAATTTCAAACAAAATGTGAAATAGTACTTGGGATTGAAAATATTCTTAAAACTAGGGGAATCTAAATTTCAAAAAACCATTTTCTGAAATATTTTAGCCAAAATTCATATATCCCAAGGACGAGGCCTCAATTTTCTTTGTTACCGGACTAGGCTCGTAAAAAGTAACAAAGAAAAGAGTGAAGCCAACAAGCTTTGTAAATTTAACTAAATAATTTATTTCCATAGAAAACAAGGTAAAAATATGAAAAAGGACTTAAGGTTTGTGAATATAATCCAAAAATCAATCCTAGAATTAAAAAATACAAGCCCTATCACTAAAAAGTTCTAATTGAATCCAAGTTTGAATCTCGATGAAGTTCCAAGATGGAAGGCGATGACGTCCTCTATAACCAGTTCTGTGCTGATGTGTCAACAG
This sequence comes from Megalonaias nervosa, assembly GCA_016617855.1. Lineage (NCBI taxonomy): Eukaryota > Metazoa > Mollusca > Bivalvia > Unionida > Unionidae > Megalonaias > Megalonaias nervosa. The sequence goes on along the minus strand of JAECUM010008118.1, from coordinate 45,890 downwards.
TTCCTTGTTGAGTCACCAAGAACATAATTCCGGCTTTAGAATTTCGAGTAATATCCACTAAATGCCTTTGTCTAAGAATTTTTATGAGCACTGGTATTTTCCAGGGAATATAAATTAATAAGTCCAAAAACAAAAAAAAAAGAATTTTAAATCAAACTGGCATCAACAATAAAAAAAAAACACCTTGAGCTCTAAAGGTGTAAACTACGACTGAATTAAAATCACTGAGATATGAATATTAAACCCAACTGAAACCCAATTTCAGTCCCGCGTGATGGGTCACATGGTCGCTTATTTCGAACAGCTTACTTACTTACTTAGACTTAGTTCCTCCTGCGCCGTTCGACGCATTGGGCAGCGAGTGCTCTCCATCGAGGTCGATCTGTCGCAATGGTTTCAGCGTCATCCAATGATATGCCCAGCGCTGTCAGATCTTCGATAAAGGTGCGTCGCCATGTAGTTCGGGGGAGGCCTTGTTTCCGTCTTCCCCGTGGCGTCCACGAGATGGCGTTTCTTGGATGCCGTGAGATTGGTTGCCGGAGTACGTGGCCAGCAAAACGTAGCTGGCGCTCTGTCACAATAGCGTTGAGAGGGTGGGTGCCTGTTCGCTGGTGGATCTCTTCATTTGTGATGCGATCCTTGTACGAGACTTGCAGGATTCGACGCAACCATTGCTGTTGGGCGACGTTAAGCCTCCTTGCGATCCGGGCCGACGTCTTCCACGTTTCACATGTATAGGTTGCAGTCGGGACGACGATGGTATTGAATAGCCGGATTTTCGTTACTACACTGATTTGCGCGTTGGCCCAGATTGGTCGAAGCCGTTGAAAGACTGCCCCTGCCTTCCCTATTCTGCAAGCGACATCGTGGTCGGCGTCGCCATCGTTGGCTAGGGTGCTACCTAGGTAGGTGAATTTCTCTACCTCCTCAAGTTGTTGCTGACCAATCTTCACGGCGTCCTTTGCTGTGGTATATCCGATCCTCATGATCTTTGTCTTATTCCCGCTTATGCTAAGTCCAACTCGGGCCGCTTCGCGTTCCAGGCTCATTGTCATTTCTTGCGCTTTTTTATTCGTGGCGCCAAGTGCAATGTCATCCGCGAAGTCAAGGTCAGTTAGCCGGTTTGGTTTCAGCCATGGAGTTCCAAAATCGTCTCGGTCCATGGCCTTCTGCATAACGAAGTCGATCACCATCAGGAAGAGGAAAGGAGACAGGATACATCCCTGTCTCACGCCAGTTTCGATGGCAAAGAAGTCTGTGGTGCCGTCTTCCGTCCTGACACAGCAGCTTGAGTCGAGGTAGAGGTTTCTAAGGACTTCAACGAATCGCTCCGGGATGCCGTACAACCTCGCTATGCTCCAAAGCGACTCCCGTTGTATGCTGTCGAAGGCCTTGGTAAAATCGACAAAGTTGATAATGAGCCGCTGTTGGTGTTCGAGGCTCTGCTCGATGATGTTTCTCAGGAAGAATATTTGTTCATTGCACGATCGGCCGCGACGAAAGCCAGCCTGTTCTTCTCGGAACTTCGCGTCCACAGCTTCCTTTAGTCGCCGTAGCAGGACAATGCTAAACGCTTTGCCAGGGACCGAGAGGAGTGTGATTCCTCGCCAGTTGGTACAGTCCGCCAGGTTTCCTTTCTTTGGAAGTTTGACGATGGCTCCCTTGCGCCACTCTTCGGGTACTCTTGTCGTCAACCAACATGAGTTTAGAATATCTGTCAGTTCGTTGACAAGACACTGTCCACCGTGCATGAGCATTTCTGCAGACACCATATCCAGGCCAGGCGCTTTGTTATTCTTTAGGAGCCGTACCGCCATCTCAGTCTCTGCTGTTGATATTTCTTCCGTCCGCACGGCCAGGTTGTTTGCTGGGTCGGGTGGATCAAAAGTGAAGGTAGTTTCTGGGGTAGGCTGATTTAGCGTTTGCTTGAAGTGCTCAACCCATCGAGCGTCTTGTTCTTCTTTGGTTAGACACGGCTTTCCATTTATGCCCTTGATAGGGGCTCCGTGTCCACTCTTCGCTCCGGTGAGGTCGCGACCGATGCGGTAGAGCGTCTTTGTGTCATTTTTCTCAGCCGCTTCCTGTGCTTCTTGGCTCTTCTGGTCTAGCCACTCTCGCTTGTCTCGCCTACAGCTTCTCTTCACTTTCCGATCTAATTTCGAACAGCGCAGCAAAATAATATGTCAATTAGCACGTAGGCTAGTATAGCCCTAGCTAGGAATCAATGATTCCCACACTGGAAATGAATTTGAAAAAAAGGTTGTTTACAGCAGAGCTGGGCATCCAGTATGGTCGCTACAGCGGCCATCTTGACAATCGTGTTATTGCTGCTTCTCGTGAATGGATGGTTTATCAGTAAAAGACTTTTTATGACGTCTGCTTGGTCTTAAATGAAAATGGTACCAATCTGACGTTCAGTATGGCCGCCATGGCAGTCATCTTGAAAATGTTACCTCTACTCCTGAACAGAAAGGTATATTGGCATGGGGTTTCATAAGAAGACTTCTTGTGGTGTCTTTTTGAGAGATAGCCGATAGTCGTACTGAACAAACTCCGCACTTGCCTATCACATTATAAATTATGTTTTTCGCCGAAGGAATGTACATGCAGTCGCAGACTCGTTTATCCCTGCACTTATGGCATGTTTTTAAGCACTTTTTTTCTTGTATAGTAAACAACGTACATTTCTCCATGTCTTGAGACCTTTAGAGCAATGAAATAGCAGTATTTCCTGCACAGATGGGAATGTTCTGAAGTAATGTTGTATAGGGTTGCATATGTACCAAGTAAACAAGCTTAAATTCTCAAAATTCCCCATTTTGAGAATTGTTTTCAAGAAAATTCCCCCCAATAATGTACGAGAGGAAAAAGGTAAATCTTACTGCGCAGCTATTTTAACCAAATATCTCGCCTCCAATGTGTCAATAAAATCTTAACATAAATGCGAAAGGAGACTCGATAATGTGCTGATTTCTCAAAATATCCATTTTCACTAATTTTTAGAGAAATGCCTCTAAAAATGAGTCGGAGATTTAAAAAAAAAAAAAAAAAGCAAAACCTTTGTTTATATCGACAGAAAGTATATTTCTGGCCTTCAGAGTTTTCATTGAAATCCTCAGTGCAGTGAGGGGAGAAGTATATATGGCGATCTGAAGTCTTTTTAACAATTTGTCTGCAAGCAGTGACAAAGTGAATTTTCAAAATACCTCATTCTCTGACAATGTTCCAAGAACTTTTCCCCAAAGTTGGCCAAGGAAAGGAGTGAAACGTCATTTCGCGTCTGCACCAAACCATATATCTTCCCTGCAAATTTTAAATAAAATCTTGGAGTTCTGTGCGAGAGGAAGCGATAATCTAAACTGAATCCCAGAAATATCTCTTTTATGACGATATTTCAAGAAATCTCCCTTCCAAGGGGGCTTGAAAAATTTTTTATATCTTTTTGCGCATCTACACCAACTACATATCTAGCCTACATATTATCAATTAAAGGTCTGATACGAAGCGCGAAGACGAACTCTGAATTCGTCACTTTTGAACATATTTCAAAGAAATGCTAATAAAATGGACCAGAGAAAAGGTAAAACCTTATTGCACCAACCATATATCCAGCCTACAAAGTTTCTGTGCAGTTCTCAAGCAGTGTTGGAAGAGAAGCGTCGACGAACTGAAATTCCCCAGATACCTCTTTGTTGACAAATCTTCAGAAATGTCCGCAAACTTGGTCAAAAAAGTAAAATCTTTTTGGGCTTGTACACCTAGAACTAATCTTGCCATCAGAGTTTCTGTGAAACCTAGCCCAAGCAATTTGTATTGCATGACAATCCGTTATGACTTTTTTCAATGAGGTTATTGTGTTTCGGAGTATTGTCTAATTCTAGGTTGCAATTTGGTTCATGCAGTTATACATACAGTGGACAGGAAACATATTAGCATAGAGAAATTTTCGGGAAATTTATTTACCTTATCCCGGGGCCGGTATCAAGATTTTACGGCACAGCAACACATACAAGTTATTTAGTGCAGAGGCAATAGGAGTAAAGTACGGTAGCCGACCCGCACTGACCCGATGGTAGGATTTGAACTTGAACCCTCTTATCGCAAGTCCCGCACGCTACCAATGAGCCACTGCGGCTGCATTTCTTACAATGTCATTGCTACGTTATTATTTAATTAAAGTTAACTGATTCGGTTTAATTAAGGTTGGATTAAGTATTGACCCTTTCTAGATGACAATATTTTGGTGTAAACCCTTTTCAGACGACTGTCATATATTTTCGCGCTTGTTATCTGATTAAATTCTAGACCACACAGCTCTAAGGAACTCTGTGGAGAACTTAGACATAGTGTAGGGAAGAAACATTTGGATTGGGGGTCGAAAGCTCACATTGACTGAAAAGAAAAGTTGTTGCACAGTTACTTTAGTTATGGCTTTCTTAGTTTAACCATACTTTGCTGAAGGCTTATTTTATCGATACAGAGAAAAGCTTTTATATTAGGGATCAAACTGTCAAAGGTTAAAGTAACAGTGGCGCAAAGAAGATTTTTGCACAAGAATTTGAATTGTAGAGCACGTATCTAGGCAGATCGTTTTGGAATCGAACACTCTTAATTTTGAGATCAAGGCGCCAAAGTTCAGAACCACAGTGCCTCCGAGAAAAATGGTCTTGTGATAACTTAAGGTTTAAAATACGTAACCGATATTTGTAGTTGGTTTTCGCTAAAAGGTCAGTTATCAAGGTCATCTTGCAGCAAGCAAATATCTTGAATTGCAAACCAATTACTTTCCAAAAGCATAGTGAATAGCTTTGTTGTTTCTGCATGAAATTAAGCTATACGTGTTGCAAGGACTCAAAGGTCGAGGTCAACATACGGCAAAGGAAGACAGTGTTTTTGCTACGGTAGTTTGTTGTTGTTGTTGTTGTTGTTGTTATGGGGCTTAACGCCATTTTTCAGCACACGATAGGCTATACATGGCGGCCAGTATCAATGGTGGAGGAAGAAACCGGGAAATCCGCGGAAAGAACCACCGACCCACGAGAAGCTACTGGCAAGCTTTCTCACATATCCACATTCGCCGAATCTTAGACCCGAACCCACGCAGACAGAGGTGAGATGGCAGTGATCCGTAACGGAGAGCGCTTTAGACCACTCGGCCACTCGGGGCCCCACGGTAGTTTGTATTCTGTACAACATGTTTATCAAAAGAAGAAAGACAAGAGAAGACAAATATTGTGACTGATTTGTCCATGCGGTAAGAAGGAACTTATTGCTTTTGAGGGTTAAAAGATCAAGGTTTTGATATTTAGCACATGAAATGCATTATCATTCAATATACCTTTGTTTTCCTTTTATTGGGTATAAATATGTTTTCCCTTTATGCATGGGGACCTTTCACGTTAGTAGTGAAATAACAAATAGGTCTGTGCCTGGCGGGTATAATGACATCTATCGTAAGGAAGCGTCTACATGGGCTGTGTTTTGGCGGCGCTTTGTCCTAGAGCTTATTTTTCTTTACGCCCTTGACGGCCACCTTTATTTGGTCATGTAGAGTCGTAAGTCGTGCAGCCGATGTTTATAATCTATCAGAAGCAAGACTGTGGACACCATGGTTAGTGTGTGCGGGGGGGGGGGGAATGAGGGAGGGCGCCATGTTTAGTCGTAGATTATATCGTAAAGCAAGATGGCTGGCATGAGATCGCCTTCTTTGTTTCTACCATTTTCGCACGTGAACAAGACCAAGTTTTCGTTTGACGAATTTTCGGTCGAACCAAGCACTTTTGTCAGGGCGCAAACACACTTTGGTAGCGTAAATCACGTGGAGTTTTTTTAATATGTCGGTTTTACATGGGTTAATTTACCTTCTCTATGTTCGACATATATCGTTTAGACCCATATTTGTCATATACAGCTGCTTTTATAAGCTTTTACCGAACCTTCATATTGATGATGCTGCAGTACCTTTGTTGAACGAAATTGTAACCGTGGTAATGAATCCCAGAGAAAAATCGATCATAGCTGCAGACGTTGACACTATTGCTTTCCAAACCGCGCCTTGGTAGTTTGCACTCGACGGCATGTCGTTTCCATCCGTACCACTACCATCATTTATTACTGTTTAATTATTATGGATTATTGGGGGGGGGGGGTATCCAGTTAAAACCATGTAGTTCGTGGCGTTTAAATTAAATATTTATCAGAAATTTTGGAGACATATTTGCTTAGATATGTGCACATATATATTCTCAATTCATGTAAACTCAAAGCCAGACAGCACGGGTTCGTTGAGAGCAATAATTCTGTCACGTGCTGGTTGTGTGTATTTAAGACATGTAACATCAAATGATAAGCTGTATGTTTAATATTTTTTGAGCAAGGTGATGGGTGGGGGTCGAAAGTGAATATGTTTAGCAATCATTACGGTTGGTTTGGAAGGAGTGCATGTGTTAGAATAGATACTATTGGTTTATATATATATATATATATATATATATATATATATATATATATATATATATATATATATATATATATATCACAAGCGTCACTTCAACCATATTTCTGTCTCAAGCAGTTCACACAGTAGCTGAAAATTTATTACTTGCTGAAGTTCATGGCACACATGCATACAAAAGGAATACATGGACGAAGGAACATGTAGACATGGGTATGGATTTCACCAACAAACCATTAAATCTACACTTTAACTTAAATCTACACTTTAACTTAAATCTACACTTAAACTTAAGTCTACAATTCAGAGCAATCAGATTGGATAAAAAAAAAAAAAAAAAAAAAAAACCACACACCTTTGTTTTGATTAATAAAAACCCTAACAATTAAGTGTTGTAAATCTTGACTTTAATTATGGCCAGGTCCCTTATTCACAAAAGTCTTCAAATTATGTGTACACTGTAACTCAATTTAGAATGTGTATTAATGAGAAAATGAACTTTTATGGTAAAGCTTCAAGTGGTAAAAAAAAAAATTAGAATGTGAATGGTGTTAGATATTGTTTGCTTCATAAAAGTTTCAAACATTTTGAAGCACTATTTGAGTTTGAGTTTGACACTCACACCAGTAATGTCATTTTTGGTACTTTTTTGTCTAGCCTGCGACGGATCACGCAGTTGGCGAACTATAGAAGTCACAATATCCGGCTTACCAAATTTCAACTTTTGGTTAAACTTTCTTTTTAACCCGCCTGGCTATAAGGTTAAGTGAGCATATATAGCTCTGCCTCCGTCCTGAGTCGTGCATCAAGTATTGGTTGTTAGCGTTATGGCAGTTATATTTCAGATTGGATTTTGATCAAATTTGGACATGGCTTGTGGTGGGACTAAACTTTTAAGTCACGGTCGCGGTCGAGAATGTACCCTATCACCTTTGAAGCCATTCACTGTTAAAATGACGATCTATAACCACTGAAGTGTGTCAGTTTTCAACTCGGAAAACAAACAAGCCGAACCATTAAAGAGGCTGACACGACAAATCTAGTCCATCTGTGATTACCGTCTTTAGAGTCGCACCAACCCTTTTCAGCATGGTTAAAATCCCTAAAACATACCATTTTGAACCCCATAAAGAGCCTATACTGAAGTATATAGCAGATATTTCATATATAAGGGGGTTACAGTTGCGTCCCAAATATTACTTTAATGACGAGGAAAACTGGACCATGAAAGGGTTAATTTTCCACAGAATCACTCACTACGAAAATTCTGGCAAACACATAAAAACGGCTAACAGAAAATGGACAGCCGTTCATGTAAATTGTTGAACAAAATGTAATCTTGAATTTGGCCATCACAAATCTGTTTCTATATTAGAATCGACTTCTTGTACATACAACATGAAATCATTTTTCAGACTGTAAATGACGAGGGTGAAACAGTGGGATAACGTATACCCGTCTCTTTAGAATGTATAATACAAAACTGTTTAGTGCTATCTTTATAACCATAATTGCATACAAGTTCGATAATGACCGAAATCCACGGATATTAATGAGGCGATCTTGCATCTGCTTGGTTGAACGTGTTACAACTGTGAAGCAAGCCCTGGTCCGATTTTGAGCAAACTTGGAATACGAGCTTTTATGATAAGATCTCATGATTTTGATAATGAGCGAAATCCACGCAATTCAGTGACATGATCTTGCATCAAGTTGGCTGAGCAACTTGCCACTCATGAAGCCATATATCTGATCCAATTCAACCTGACCAAGTGACTTGGAATATGGACTTGTATCACCAAGATTATGGATGAGTTTGATAATGAGTCATTTTCACGCATATAAATGCGGTGGTCTCTCATTTCATGGGCAGAGATTGTTACCTGATCAAAACCATATGATTCGATTTTGATCAGCCTGGAATATTAACATGCATTATAACTTTGAGAGTTTCATAATGAAGGAAATGCACGAACATTATTAATGAGGTGATTTTGCGTCTAATTGACTGAACTTTTTTTTATTACTCTAGAGACTGTACTTCCTGTGCGTCTGATAAAAGTTGAGTTTATCTAAATCATCAAGCTATGATGGCGTCTGGTTTGAGTGATATCCACGCATATTAGTGATCTGATGTTCTGTTATATTTGCTTTTCAACACTTGCCTATTCGACTTTTATCAAACTTAGTAAATATGCTTACGTCTTCAAGAACAGCCATTGAATTATATTATCAGCGAAGTCTATGCATATGGATGAGGAGATCTTGCATCAAGTTGGCAGAGCTTCTTACCACTTAAGAGTCTGTATTTCTGGACCGTAAATTTGTTAAATATGTTAATGTTATTAAGATGTTATATGAGTTTTATTATGAACAAGACGTGTCTAATTTTGAGGCGAATTTGGATTAGATTGGACGAGTTTTGACGACTCCGTGGACAGTATGTGTATATATATATATATATATATATATATATATATATATATATATATATATATATACGCGTGATTATGACGGAGATCAGCGTATATTAAGGACGTGATCTTGCATCTGATTGGCAGAGATTGTCAGTACTCGAGCACCTGTATTCTTATAAGATTTTGATCAAACTTATTAAGTAGTCTTGTATCATCACAATATTGGATAAGATTGGCTGAGCTTGTTACCGTACTGGAGTCCGAATTTACATAAAATTTTGATCCAACTTGGTAAATAATTATATATCTTATTTATATTACACCTGTCGCTAATGAGTGAGATCTGCGCATATTTAGAAGATTTGTATCTGATTGGCTGAACTTGTAACCTCGCTAGGTCAAGATCCAGTATTTTTTTTTTATTTATCCAACTTCGTTAAAACGCGGTCCGTAGGTTTTAACTTAATATAAAATATGAATGAGTTTGATTATGAGCAAGAGACTACGCATATTAATTATGCCTTTAGGTTTGAAATAATCTGTTGTCATACTTGAGTGAAATAGGTAATATGAGCATGATGTAAAGTTTGCTTGATAGTTTATGTAGGGTTGTGTTTTTACAATGCTATATAAACATGCTTAGTGACATGGTCGTTAAGTTATGTAAGCCAGATGAGCGATATCAGGTCCAGAAGGACAATATCTCCTGTTTTCATCAGGGAATCATTATTGGACTTTGCCCACAAATGCACTAGGGGGAAGGAGCATTCGTTGAGATGGAAGGCCGAGGAGTTCGAAATCAAGGTGACATGGAGCGGTTGTTTAAATTTTCGTTTCGGTGGTTGATGTTTTTGGATCTGGCAATACTAGTATTACCATGGATGAATTGACATCAACGTTTAGAATGGGATACAAATACTGCTACTGTTGTCAAGCGTCACAGTGCTCAGTTTTTTAAAATATTTTTTAGGGAGAAACATATATATATATAACTGTAGATAGACATTAGACTTGTAATTATATTTAGCAGTGTACAGATCATATTCTTGGGGATGATGAAATTAGGTATTAAATGTTAGAGGTCACGGGGTGAATTGTTGTTGTGTTGTTCGTGGTAAATTGTTACGGACTCAATCACGTGGCTCATTCTTCTATTTCTAAACATAACTGTTAACAGATGGGTGGCATTTTAACATAGAAATGGTATGGTTAAAGGTTAAATGTCAAGGTCACAGTGGTTACATCACGTGTTATTAGGTCTGCAGCGACATTGTTGCAGACGAGATGATAAATTTAATTATTTTCTTATATGAGCTGCAATAAGAAATGCCTACGGCGAGGCAGCGACCTTCCCCTTTATTTCCTTGTTATGTTTGTTCCCGGGACCCAGTCAACATGAAGTGAACAGTGCCCCCGGGGGGGGGGAGCGGACTACATCATTCTTTGCAAAACCTACGTTGGTAGATTAAAAAAAGAGATGCAGATGTGTTTCTTTCTGGCGGCAACAGTAGCTGCTTGTAAGAAGTTATAGTTTGTGTTTAGTATTTTAAAGTCATTTATAGCACGCATCATACCGCGCTCCTGGGCTAGACATAGTTCACCACCGAATTGTTACAAATTCAGAAGTAATTGTCAGTGAATTCGGAATTCTCGTCCACCTCAAGGGCACAATTTTCACTAGCAAAAGTTCCAGAAATTTACTGACTCTACTCTCTCTTATTGATTTTAGCTTATCAGAAAGATCACGCCTTACATGCATTTTGTTACGGAGGCTACGTTGTTATACTGACATCACATATTTTTCACATTATTTAATTTTCGATCCGGGAGATTTTGGTTTTCCATTATATATTTCATTTGCACCCAGAAGTTTCGTTTTCCTTGATGTAATTGCAACAACACGTACCTGGATCAATATTTGGTTATCATGTGTGCTTTTGTGTCTTTGTGACTGGCCTCGTAAAAGGTGTGTCATTGTTAACATGTTTCCGCAAGCGTAAAATCGACCGTGCTTAGTGGAGCACTTTGGTTGTCAAATCTTCAGTTTCGAAGGTGCGTAGCTTTGCTTGTTGTCAACCTCTTCAGTCTGAGATATAAGTATATCTTGTATGCAGTCCGCAACAATAGAAGTGGTCGGTTATGATAAAAACACTGAAACTAATGAATTTTTTTGTCGCAGAGACAGCCATTTTGGAAAACGAATATATCACGTGAAGGATAACGTGACAATATTACGTTATTGTGTATTGATAATTTTGATATGACATCATCCCTGGCATTCAGCCAATCAAACACCGCTATCTGACTCATTAGAGTAGGTGATTAACTCAGTTTTTAACCTTTTGACTTTGATCTTTGATAGCGAAGAAAATACATCTATCCTGCTGTTTTTGTTTTAAAACTGAATATTTATAACCAGGAACATATTGAAATGTATTCCGAAGGTTTTCCAAGATTCATTTTGAGAAATTGTATGATGACATAATTAGACACTCTTAAGGCAAAATAAAAGATAACACCTGAGTTAACCACATATTTTCCCCAGACGGATCCAGGCATCAAGCCAGTTGTAGCGCGCATGTCGAAATTATCAAAATGAATGTTAAAATACTGATTTGATTAAAAACGTGATTTAAAAACTACTTTTAGTAGCAATGTATTTTCTTTGCTTTAATATGCTTAATTTGCCTGTTATATAGGTGGCGCTCTACAGTTTCGTATTTTGAATGGGTTAGAATTATAAAAAAAAAGAATTCCCCGGGTATCTTCACTGGTTATACTGGCTATTTAAAAAAGACCTTGTGTATCTTAGGTATAGCTCAAAGAACCTTTAATTCCCTTTATTTTGGTGTATGATTGATGGGTGTAATATGGGTTATAGAGTTTACAGCTTGGCCTTACTCCAGATGTGCACCTTTCAAAAAAGCGCTAGCTCCACTTGGTCATTTTCACTTCCTGAACTTCAGAGGTAAATTGCAAAAAAAAAGAGCCTATAACTTTCTTTTTTACATTTTATATATTTGGTAATTCATTCATTGCACTTTCAGAAGCTGGTATTGTCTAGTCTGGCAAAATTCATTTTTCCTATTTTAATAGCTGCTACAGATAATGTACTTTAGAGTAATTCAGGCTGATTTTTTTAGCACAAGGGAGCAGTCATTTTGGTTAGCAGTGTGCTTAGATCATGTACAATTTCCAAAAGCACAATATCCAAAGAAATGTCAGCCACATTACATTAAAGGTCACCGGCCATACTCCAACATTTTTCTTTTTTCATCAGATTTGCATTACATGATTAAAAGTAGTTATACTCGCACTAAAAGAACAAAAAAAAATTATCAAGTGTAAAGAAGAAATAATTTAATTACTCGAAATATAAAAGTATACAACGCTGTTACTTCCCCTTAGCTACGATTTCCCACCTATAGAGGTCGCCAACCGGAAATGACGTACATTTATCCCACAACGAGAAGTACCTGCTTCTTCTTGGCCAAAAATAAAACACTATAAACTATGGATAGGAAAACTAATTTACTGTTCAGCCTTATATTGATATGCGTGCACGATGCACTAGATTGTGTCGCTTTCAAAACTGTTCCGTTGTTTCAATTTATTTTGAAAATTCCCTTTAATACAGGTAAAAAGGAATCGATGCTGGCTTCCATATGTCGGCTGACTTGATTAAAAAAAAAAAAAAAAAAATCGGCACACTTAAAAGAATCCAAAGGAACCAAACTTGGCTTTCTTATGTCGGCTGACTTCATAAGAAAAAAATCGGCACACTTAAAATATACCAAAGTCAATTTCTGGGGTTGGTTTGATTTGTAATAAAATAACCTTTGTATTTGATATCCTGTCGGTAAGTTTAAGCAAGGAGTTTATTGCTCGCTGCGAGTTGTGTTTATTCATCACTCGGGCATCTATTTGTTTGCCAAATGTAATCATAATTGGTGTCAGCAGGGCAAATAGTATACACAACAATAACTTGCTTAAACAATACTTCTGTAACCCATGCTAGCGAAAAGATTATCATTTGCACTCACAGTGAATGTATTTTAAAATAATGATTTTTGTTTGCGAGATACCGTCGTATAGTTAACCTGGATGCAATACGAACTTGGTCAGTTTGCATCTTGTAACTTGTCATGAGTGAATGGCAGATACCTTCAAGCAATCGGGTGATATTTGCCTCTCTTTTGCGATTTTGTTTTCTGACATAAGCGATACACACTACAGTAAGGATGCATATGCAAGCCGGTATCCGCTATATATACTGAGTTCGTGGATATATTTTTTCTTTAATAAATTTCGCATGATGAAAAAAGAAGGAATAAATGATATCAATGCAAGTTTCTTTCATTTTATTGTCAAATAAGTGTTTGTTTATCAGTTTTATTGTACCGTGCGGGGGGGGGGGACGCATAGATTAACACTAAATTATTTCCTTTCTTATTTGTATGGAATAATGGAGAAAATATGATTGACGATATGGATTGGTAATGACAAGCTTTCAATTTACGCGCGCACACACTAGGACAGCTTGAAAAATAAAAACAAACAATGAAATTAACTGGTAAGAGCTTCATATTGCAGAAACTTAAAACTGACAAAATGCTCAACATCTCTCTCTCTCTCTCTCTCTCTCTCTCTCTCTCTCTCTCATGTGTAATCGAGTGTCTATTATATGCAGCAGTGTTACAACCTGAAGACTAAAATTAAATATATTTGTTATAATATCTCATGTACACTACCCATAGAAAACTGTATACATATTCCGTAGAATATTATCTGTCAATTATTATTGTTTTATAAATCAATATTGATAATTTGACCGGAAGACCTAAATTGAGAATGTCGTTGTGGAGATGCATATATTTTTTAGCATAAAAAAACGTATATAAATATTTTAATTAGAATGAGCAGTATATGTCAGTTTGTGTTTTCTCACATATATATGTGCGTTACGAAGTATGATTATTTTCTTTTAAAGAATATCAAGATAGTTTAGTTTGTTTAAATTGAGTGTTTTTCCTAAAACCTATTCCTAAAACCTATCTTACATAGAATCTACTTGTTGTTTGAAGAAAAACAACTTGTTCAAACAATTGTTAAGTTGGGCCGAATTGTCTTAATTTCGGCCCAATTTGAGCCAAATTGCCTTGGGTCGAATTGTCTTTGGGCCAAATTGACTATAATCCGGCAAAAATGATACAACTTTCTCATCCCGCACGCTATTCGATCCCACAGCTTCAATCCACTTTTTTTCTGGTAAAAAGGGTCTTTCGGAAAAAGAAAGAACCCTTTTTCCCATCATCATTCCTTTGGTTACAACCATATGCAACACAGTGCACCATATTTGCTGTACAAAAGCACGATCGTAAGATATATCACATAGACATTTATGTGGGGAAATTAAACATTTGAAAGGCTAGGTTAAATACGAGGGATAAATGTACGTCATATCAGTTTCTGGCACGCGGAAACTACCGATTGTTTACGGATATTGCCGAATAATTTTTTCATTTTAAAAAGAGGATTTTTAAGTCTAATTATACATTTTTTATGGTGTGCATACATAACAAATGCGTTTTGTTTGTCACTATAATGATATCACAAGTTTGTATAATATAGGTGGCCGGTGACCTTTAAAGTAGCATATAGGTATGCCACCATTCTCTCCACTGTGCATGTTTTAAATGCAAACAACTTCACCTTACATACGTCACTCTCTCAAAAGTACGTAATAACTGGTGAGCGCCCCCATAGCCATATGTGTTGAAGAAACAGATCGTAGGTTGTGTACTATTTTGTTGCGCAAGAATCGTGTGCTGTTTGTGCCCCCCCCCCCCTTTCCGAGAAAAGGAGAAACAATCCGCTTTATACAGCTGAGGGGGGTGGGGGTTTCCCTCGCTTGACAGCAGCGACAGTGGTTGCTCAGCTTGCCTCTGTTCTGCCTTTTTTGTGCCGTAATTGTTTGTTACCGAATTCTCTGATTTGTAAATTTACATGATCATAGCGTGAATTTTAGTTGTGGCCGTTTTTGGTGTTGACTAGGTAGTTTGTGTTAGACATTCTGTTTCTGATTTATTAGGTAGTTGTGTTAGAAATTGTATTTCTGGATTATTTACCATACTGAAGAAAAGTCAGTTAATACAACATTAATTAATCAGTTTAACTATTAGACTCTTTTTAACAAATGGGGCATTTTGGATTTAAGTCCGAGCATTTGACTTAAAGGTGTGTATAAAGTTGGAGTTTGGCTGTGGGTGGACGGAGTGTAGTTGTAAAGACATTAAAATCGCACGCGACAGGGATATTTTGAAATCAACTCATGATTTTTCTACATGAACATATACACAGTTTGTCCAGTTCAGCCGGCTGGTACAAATACAGTGTTTCTGGTTGTTTTGGACCCTCTTCATTCGAAAATGTACAAAATTAAAAAAAATAAACATTTGCGCGCGCTCTTACACACAGCAATACACAGGCATACACTTTTGACCCCATTCTTTCCCAGCTCGGATCATTGTTGTGAAATAAAGATTTATTGCGCCTCAGCTTTGCAAGTTGACCGACATTGCAACCTAGACTCAGATCTAACAGGACGGCTGTTAGAGATGAGATGAAGAATGCATGTAGGTGCATTGTGGTAATGCATCTATACCAACACAAGTGTGCCTCGTCCAAAGAAAAGATTCCCATTTCTTGTAGTTGGATCTTTGTTTTCGCGACAGCGGGATGGACAAACAAGATTTGGTAATATCATGTACTGGGTCGAAAGTTTATGGAATGTATATATATATATATATATATATATATATATATATATATAGTTTTTAAGTTCTTGAGATAGGTCTGTATAGAAGCTCTTTTGCACAATTTAGAACGAATAATTGCTTGTTTAATATTAAATCACCAGCGAAGGTATATATTGCAACGGAATGTATTGCAGCTAAAAAGAACTCTTGTAACCTACTATAAGTTTTGTTCCACTGTGCCCACGTTTCGTGAAAGCTGTGCAAGAATGTCATCCGCATGAGCCTCCAAAATCCTCAAATTTGCAGGAAAAATGCAGAAGTGTGGTGAAAGTGTTTAAGAGCTGTGATAATTACATCACTGTGTTCAGCGACACCCCTACAAACGTGAATTAAAATGCAATACAAGTTGTGCTAAATACAACAGTAATTTTCAGTCGGGAAAGCAGCTGCTAAAAGTTTTCTCTGTACGTTTGTTTACGTACATGCTTGTACATACGATCTATGTAACCTTTTCACTCTTTTGCTCTAGCGTTGTGTGGAGTAGATAAATATTTCATCACGACGTCTGTATGGTATGTTTTGATTCTAATCTAACAGGACTAGTGAAGGTATTGGGGATGAGGTCGAAAGTGCAATACGGGTTACAATTATGCTCAAGAAAACAGTTCAGACACGTTTCCAATATCATTAACACCGTATCTTGATATACGTACATTGATCTCATAGTTTATGCATGCTCATACTCTCTATGTTCCACGGCCAGACTCGTAGATCACGCAATCGACTGAGCTACGAGGTTCAACATGTTGAAATTTTCGGACGACCATATAACACTATAAGTACGAAAATATCAATATTAAATATGTCCAGAAGGTATATTTTTCGTATAAATCTCAGTCAAGTTATAGTTAAAATGATAAATTATGTTAGACTATTCTAGGAGCAAGTTTTACGTGGATGGTCTCCAGAGCAAATATTGTTTTAAAGTTCGAAAAACAAAGATTGTAAGATTTTAGAAAGTATCTTTTAAAATTATTTCAGTGAGTTGAAATTATATCAGTAATTTGTGTATTTGAGGATTTACAAAATATATTCATGATTTGTTTTAAAAATTATTTGATGGTTTGAAAACATGCCTTTTAGAGAAGGGGCCTAAAAAGCGGCCTTGTAGTTTACCTCTCTCCAACAAAAAATTAAATAGGAATGAATGGCAACTTATAGCTTTCTCACTGAGGGTATGTTTTTCTAAGTTTGCAAGTCATTGATAGCTGTCGACGATATAAATGTACCGTTTCATCTAGAACCCAATATACTAGTGCTGGTCGTTAAAAGGTTGCCAACCTGTTAAGCAACAAAACAAATAGTAGGTTTATTACCGTGTGTTCTGCGGAGTCGGGAACAATTTGCATTCCTTCACTGAAAACTTAGTTACGTATGCAGATGTGGAAAGAGTGATGTTTGTTGTACAGAGATGCCTTTTTATACTTTAAAACGATTCATCCATTATTCATCACCACTCAAAAATTTGACCCAATGCGTATTGACGTCAGATATTTGAGATCGTTGTATTTTGTCCTTCATTTTAATAGATATGCCATGCGAACGTTAGATTCGCATATATGATTCTGACTCCTGATGTACAGTATGAGTTGGCACTGTGTTTTAACCTGTTTCTTATCTTCTACAACGCAGAAACCGTTAGGAATGGAAAACAACCGACGGCCGCACCCAGTAAATGAAATTTCCACATTTTGCAGATTAGAAGTTATTTTTATAGTACTGTATTTGACATAATTAATCCTTGCATTAGAGAACGGCACCCAATGATTGTAACTATCACTTGTACTCTGCAATTCGGAAACACTTCAAGTGCTTTTGTGATATTTAATAATGATTTAAAATAGATTTTGAAATCGAACCTTACATGCAAGACGAATTTATTGCAAAATATATCGCCTCGTTATAAGAAATGAATTAAAAGAAACACCGTCATCGCTGCAATAAGCATGTGCAGAAGAAAACTTAAGTAACTACAATAAAATGTATACTTATAAACAGCTACACATACATCCTAAGGGTTTGTACGGGACATTTGTTAAATCCGTCAAGTTGAATTTTCATAAATGATTCAGTCGAATCTGACATCTTGATTTCCGCAGCTTATCAAACAACTTTAACTGCAAAAGAAGTTTATAGCAGTTTTGGAAGGATGAACTAGCAAGAAACTCTGTTACCAACCGACACAAAATAATGAATTATGGGTCCCCCACACAATAAAAATGTTATTTGATGGAAATTTTGGGGCCTCCACTGGTCCCTCGTCCCAGGTAGTTGGAGTGTCGCTTGGGTGGTTGTACGCCACTGGATGAACCTTATTGCCACTTTAGCATATGTCCAACCAGGACAGTACGACTCCCATGCCACTCAGGGCATTGTGTAAACAAATATAATATTGTGGACGTGTTTGTCTACCACCTTGTTAGCAGTCTTGCCACACAGGGAATTGTGTAAACAAATTTAATATTGTATACATGTTCGTCTATCAGCCTTGTTAAGTAGTCTCGCCACACAAGGCATTGAGTAAACAAATTAATATTGTAGACATGTTCGTCTGCCAGCCTTGTTAACAGATTTGCCACACCTAGTATACTCCTGACATACATAATTGCATTGCAGTAAGATATATATAAAACACATAATATATAAAACAAGAAATATAGATACCTGACAGCAGTGTCAACAATACTGCTGAAAACTGAGAGTTGTATGTAAATATGTTCAAGTGAATTGTGTGTGTGTGTGTGTGTGTGTGTGTGTGTGTGTGTGTGTGACTTAAACGCGTTTGTTTTTATTGTAGATTGGATATCGACATGTTATTATTTCATTTTCATAATTTATCCGTACATCTGACAGGTTCTGGTTTCGAAGTCTTCACTATGTGAACTATTAGAATCAAAATTTATGCTCTAATGTTTTTCGCTACATTCTTGTCGTACATACATTCCCATTGAAGTTTGTCAGGAAATCATGAGTTCGCGGGTTGACGCACATTGTGTGGATACCTGCAATTAAATTAATGGGGTTTTTTTTCTCATTGACATACGTATTCACATACAAACGTTCATCGTTAAAATAAATAAGCGCAACATAAAGACATTATATTTGCTCAGAAGATGATACCAACATTTCATGTTTTGATGGAGATAATTTCAGGGCATAATGCGTACGTTGTTCTCGGTATGTTTATTGGAATGTTTTTTTTTTAGAAGCGAGATTATGTTGGTTGCAGATTACTGTATCTTCACCCTGAGGGTTTATGACTTCAATCTTACTCCATGCATCATGGAAAAAAATTCGTATGTACTTGCTTTGATGATGATGCCAAAATGCTCATTCTTATAACAGAGATCAGTTTTTATGCTTGTAATACACACTACTTCTTGGGACAAACGACTATGGCTTTTACTTGAAATTTAGTCGTAAGAAGTTCTAGTTCTACCTAAGCAAACCCATTTAAACTTGAAGAAATAGTTCACAGAAGCAGAGGTGGCATAGCTCGAATGTTCTTGAAGTTATTTTTTTAAATATATTTACAGATATTGGATATCAAACTTTAGAGTTAATTCTCCGACACAGTCTGGAAAGTTTTACAAACACAAGGCTAGATGAAGATATACAATTTCTGTGTGGTTTTGAACAATTGCATGGTTTTAAATATAACTCTAAAAGATGCAGATTTTCATTTCTTTGCTGTTATGATGGTACCAGGTAAAGCATGGCATGCCGTTACATTTTTTCCTCCATTTTATCGGATCCATAAAAAAATACCCACCAGAAAACCAAAAACAAACAAAGGAAACTCTGGCACAAAGAAGACATCTTAATCAACTAATAATTACATAAAGATTTACTAATGCCACAGAAGATAAACATAATTCGATATTGCTTAAATTATCGCTATAACTGCCATGTTCAGTTAGGACTTTATTCCATACAGACTAAATATATACAGGAGTAACGGCCAAAATAGAAATAATTTAAGACCACCTGTCATGAAATACATGATTTTTCATGATGGAATAACTGTGTTGTATAGTATAATGACCTCTTATTAGAGACCACTTGTCTTGAAAAAACCATATTTCAGGTACCATTTTAACTTGCAATAAACGGTCTTACAGAGTCACCATGACAAAAGTGCATACACTTATCGTCTGCTTCAGACCCTTTCTGGTAGCTTCCATCATCTTATTACCATGCAATGATAATGGAATATTTTCTCGGGGGCAAATCGAATTAATACCATCTAGTAAATGCTGGTAGATGAAATATTTAGTAGACATTCAGGAGAGGGACATAATCAACTATAAACTCTGAGCCGTTTTAAAATTTGGTCTTTTTTTAGAGGCATTAGCTTATGAAGTGCTGAAATTTGTCTATTATATACTTATTAATTTTTATTTTAAAAAGGCTTTTTAAGTATTTGCAATCAAAATTTATTTCCTGACAAGATACTTTGCTTTGTTGTTGTTTCCGTGTTTGTTGGAATAATTATTTATTATTTGCTTTGCATTTTATTGAATTTTTTTTATCAGTTGTTTTTGTTTTGATTGTTCAGAAATTGTTTTTGGTTTTGTTGCCAATCAGCATTTGTTAAATTTCACTGTCGCAAGTTCAAATTATGTGTAATGTTACCTCCATTGAAAGTTTAGACCGTATAGAAATATTCTTCAACTTGAAAAGCCCCAAAAGGTCTAAAAAAAAAATATGTTTGCTAAACGTTTGAAACTAGAGCAGATATGGCAGTAATTTGCGGCAGTTGAGCTGTTTGAGATAATCTGAAACCTAATGTATGGCATAATATGATCATTTGAAAAATTAATCGGGCAAGCAAAACGCTATTGTTTTTTATGCTTTGTGTAGATTGGTTCAAAAAATTTCAGCGAATTAGTACTTTCATTACATTATTTTGAATAAACATTTTCGCTACTTTGTTGGGCTGTTTCTTCCTTTGACTAATTCAGATCTAATTACCAGTAAAACAAAAACTAAACATAAACATAAAATGTCGCCTAAAGGGCACCACGATCATTCCTCTTGTCGATTATAATTCTTTCTGTCCAATCATTCAAACAGAACAATAGTAAAAACAACAAAACAAACGATTTCTGTAGATAAAAACATCCGGGTTTGTACTCAGTGAGGTCGATCATTCCTCTCATCGAGTACATACAGAATATGCTTACCGTGTAACGTATTGGCCAGCTATTAATATCAGTCAATGCTGTTTGAAGCTAGTCACTCCATCGCAACAAACATTTGCAGCAGTCAGCTGTAGGAAAGTGGTGAAATTTTATTTACCACGGCAGTTAGGGATATTTATAAGAACTGTATTGGCTGTATATAGATGTAAATGGTAACTTATACCAGTCAGCCTTCCTCGATTTGCCGTCAAGGATTCAGTTATTTCCTGGATTTGTTGGAGTTGGATCCGCAAGGTAGGGATAAGAGAAAATACAGTTTAGTTAATTGATACAGGAAGTTTGTCCATGGTAATTATCTCTGCGCATTCTCTTTCGCTGATAGTTCATACCGTTTACTCGCTATGTTGTTGGGTGTTCGCATCCATGTCATTTGGGGCGGGGTGGGGGTAATTTATAGCTTGGGACATATCCTTAACATTCGCTAGTCTTTCGAACTTGTTGGGACCAACATTCCAAATTAATTTACCTTGAGATAGTAAATTTTGTGATATGTTCTTCGTCAGGAATATAATAATTACTTCTGTTATATTAGATGCGCAATAATATGATAATCAGCTAATTTTCTGGCGATAGGCATTCAGATTGGTCCATACCCTGGTGATAGCATTCAGATTAGTCCATACCCAGGTGATAAGCATTCAGATTGGTCCATACCCTGGTGATAGCATTCAGATTGGTCCATACCCTGGTGATAGGCATTCAGATTAGTCCATACCCAGGTGATAGGCATTCAGATTGATCCATACCCTGGTGATAGGCATTCAGATTAGTCCATACCCAGGTGATAGGCATTCAGATTGGTCCATACCCTGGTGATAGCATTCAGATTGGTCCATACCCTGGTGATAGCATTCAGATTGGTCCATACCCTGGTGATAGCATTCAGATTGGTCCATACCCTGGTGATAGGCATTCAGAATAGTCCATACCCCGGTGATAGGCATTCAAATTGGTCCATACCTTGGTGATAGGCAGTCAGATTGGTTCATATGTTGTGTGTTAGAGGCTTGCATTTTTATATCACTGGTTATTGCAGATACCATCTACCTAGATACTGTACAGTATTTATTTCAGAAATTTCCTCCTGAGATTATATTCGATTATTATCAGACATTACGCGTGACCTATTTTATGCTCTTTTTTTTAAAAAAAAAAAAAAAAAAAAGGTGTTACCATTTTGATAGCAAATTAATACAGGTATTCTAAAATTTTTCATTTCTTTTAAATTTATCTCATTTTCTCAGTAAGAATTAAAACTGATTCACAAACTTACCAGCGCAGTCGCTCACTCTTCATCTCCACTCATGTATCTGTCTACATGCAGAGAGAGACAGACAGACAGACAGACAGAGATTACTGCTTGGTGATTTATCTTACCAAGGCAAAACAGAATGTTCAATATAAAATTTATCACGTACTACTTGCTCCCAGAGAGAACATATCATTGGGCCACATATTTCATGCCTAGAACAGAGTAGTTTCAGATATACGAAATATTGTGCAAGTCGAAAGATACGTGTAGACTTAAGATTTCTGTTTATCTTCTTTATTTACCACCAGCTAATGTGGAGGGCACGCGTGATCAATTTACCAGAACTAAAAAGCGATATATCTTCAACAGTCCTCTCTCTCTCTCTCTCTCTCTCTCTCACACACACACACACGCGCGCGCGCGCCCGCGCGCGTAGATACAAACACACGTGTTTATGTATATATAGAGAGACAGACAGACAGACAGAGACAGAATTGTCTACTAATTGTAGATTATATCAGCAGGTAATGGATAATCTCAGACCTACATTATTTGTATGAAAAGGAACACTAGTGGGGAAGAATTAAGTAGGTGCAAATATTTTGACACCTGTGACGAGTCTTTTTTGTATTTTTGGTGTGTGACCGTTGTAGTTCACATTGAAAGAAATATACCTTCATATCTTTTCATTATTTCATTCTTTTTCTTAGATAGTAAGGACGAAAATCTACTGTGGACTTCCAGGTATTGTACATTACAGTACCAAAATACTTAGAGATGAAAACAATGTCATGCCTGCTTGAAGTGTACTCGATAATTGGCTTGTATAATGGTGGAAAGTTCAGTTACCCTACCGAATATATCAGTTATGGACCATCGAGAGTTCGTTAACACTTAAGACTTTTGAGTAATAAAAAAGACTTCCTTGAGCTAATGGACTTGCTTTAAAGTTTCTCCATGTTCAGAATGTGACTTTCGTCACTCACACCACGTCTTTGAACGACTGGAGTTGTAACACACTTAGTTTTACGTTCGTGTGGGGCTCAGTAATAGCGTACCCAACCCATTATCAATGATTTTCAGGTTCGAAACTCTCCCAAACCAGCTCGAGGCCAAGTCAATGCAACAGTATAACAAATAAATACTAATTTTATATTTTTGTAAAAGTAGATTACTACAATGTTAAAATTTGTAAAACAGGGTTTTTTTAGCTGTGTGCTGACAGTTGATGAGAAACTGCACGAGTCAATCAGTCATTGTCATTTTATATCATAGTAATAAGTCATTGCCGTTGCATGTCTTAGTGGTGCAGTCATTGTCATTGTATGTCTTAGTAGTACAGTCATTGTCCCTGTGTATCTTAGTAGTACAGTCATTGTCATTGTGTGTCTTAGTAGTACAGTCATTGTCATTGTATGTTTTAGTAGTCAATAAGTCATTGTCATTTTATGTCTTAGTAGTACAGTCATTGTCACTGTATGTCTTAGTAGTAGTCATTGTCATTGTATGTCTTAGTAGTACAATCATTGTCATTGTATGTCTTAGTAATCAATCAGTCATTGTCATTTTATGTCTTGGTAGTACAGTCATTGTCATTTTATATCTTAATAGTACAGTCATTGTCATTGTATGTCTTAGTAGTAGTCATTGTCATTGTATGTCTTAGTATTACAGTCGTTGTCATTGTATGTCTTAGCAGTACAGTCATTGTCATTTTATGTCTTAGTAGTAGTCATTGTCATTGTATCTCTCAGTAGTACAGTCGTTGTCATTGCATGTTTTAGTAGTACAGTCATTGTCATTGTATGTCTTGGTAGTACAGTCATTGTCATTTTATGTTCTGGTAGTACGGTCATTGTCATTTTATGTCTTAGTAGTACAGTCATTGTCATTGTATGTCATATTAGTACAGTCGTTGTCAATGTATGTCTTGGTAGTACATTGTCATTGTCTGTCTTATTAGTACAGTCATTGTCATTGTATTTCTTGGTAGTACAGTCAATGTCATTGTATGTCTTGGTAGTAATCATTGTCATTGTATGTCTTAGTAGTAGTCATTGTCATTGTATGTCTTAGTAGTACAGTCATTGTCATTTTATGTCTTAGTGGTACCTCTCTTACCACTTCAGATTCTTCAGTTTCCTTCTCCAGATTCACTGTTATGTCAATAGTTTTATAAATGTCGGCCTATAATACCATCGGTTGGCTACACAGGTATTGCATTTTATAGCAACATGTCGTGTTTTTACAAGCTACATTGGGTATCGCAGGTAATATCAGAAAGCGACGAAAGGTGTTGAAATCTAACCTATGTATGGATGGTGCCAATGAAACTTTAATCAGCTTTAATGAAGAACCTAAGCCGCCATCGTTATTGTTTTTATTTGTTGAAATGCCAAGTTCAGAGAGGTAAACAATTTACAGCATACATGGCGCAGGTATAATAACCACTAAAAGAGGAATCACTGTTCCCGCCAGACATTATCATGTCTGATGTTAGTGAAAGAGGCCCTTAGAACCTGTGCAATTTATATGCATTCTCACCGGCTAACAAACATATTACTTGCGTTAAACAGCGCTCAAAAATATAGACATGCTGCACAGAACACTTTCGAGTGAAATCTTCGAGTCAGCAAATTGCGTAAAATAATAGGAGGGCAGGCAGTGTTTACGGCACATCAGCAAAGTAGTGGTTATATAGTGCCAACTGAAGACATATCGAAAAAATAAGTTAAAAATGCACTATAGATAAATGTCGATGAATATATTTGCTTTCTCACCATTGACTCATCAAATAGTTATTTCTTGAGTTCCTAAACTATATAAAATGATTAATACATAAAGGTTGTACAGAAGACCACTTGTGCCACGGAAATTAATTCGGTATCGTGTCCACTGGGGGCCTGAGTGGCCGAATGGTTTCAAAAGCTCGCCATTACCGATCACTGCAATATCACCTCTGTCTGCCTGTGTTTGAGTCTCGGGCTCGACCAATATGCGTATGTGAGAAAGCTTGCCAGCAGCTTTCTTTGAGTCGGTGGTCGGTTCATACCGGACTTTTCCCGCGTTGTTCTTTCGTTTGCCACCTTATATAGCTATCGTATGCTGAGAAATTGTTGGATGTATGTGCGTGCGCGCGATTATGTGTGTGTGTGTGTGGATTATATATTGTCGGTCGTCCATCCGTCCGTTAAGACGTTTGTTATCACTAATTCTCCTGAACTACATGGAGGATTGCCATGAAATTTTACACTTATTCATCCCATTGACTAGTTGGTTCTTGATGAAAATGTATGGAAAGCCATCGCAGCCAAAAATATATCATTGAAAAAATGTACATTTAAAATAAACCAAGAAAACATACAATAAAACAAACATGCATGTAAAATAATAATAATAATAATAATAATAATAATAATAATAAATCTAAAACAATAAGATCAATGCTCAAATAAAACAAACGAGGCACAAACGAAACAAACGTCAACTGAAACAAACAACATACCTATGAAACAAACAAAGGCCATACGAAATAAACGGTATTTAATCAACAAGATCAACACTTAAAATAAACGAGACACAATCAAAACAGACAAACAGAAACAAACAACATACGAATGAAACAAGCAAACGACAAACCAAGTAAATGGTATTTACATCAAATAACCAAACACGCGCTGGTTCACAATGATCAACCAAGCATTCTGTGGAACGCCCTCGCCGCCAAAATTACAAAAAGCATCCCATTCGTAAAACGAGTTAGTTTATGGATTATCCCTCGATTCTGGGTTTTGCTTCACCTACTACCGGTAGCGATTATTTTTACAACAAATTCCAAACTCACAATAGTGGATGAACATATAACCCTCAGAGTCGGTGAACTTTTAAAGTCTTCCATTCTTTCGACAACGGTGGGTATTGTATATGTATGGGGATTTTTTTTATTGATATTTCTGTTATTACTTTGTATCAATTTACATTAGCTTAACCAGCTTGTGTTTGTTTATTTCCTGTAAATACCATTTACTTTCTTTGACGTTTGCTTGTTTCATTGGTATGTTGTTTGTTTCTGTAGATATGTCTGTTTTGTTTGTGTCTCGCTTTATTTGAATATTGATCTTATTGTTTAAATAGTTTATTTCATTTGAAGTTTGCATGTTTCATTCATATTTTCTTTGTTTCAGCTGATATTTGTGTTTCGTTTGTGCATCCCTGTTTTATTTTAATAGTGATCTTATTGTCTGAGCTTTAATATTATTATTTTACAAGCATGTTGGTTTCATTGTAGTTTTTCTTGGTTTATTTTAAAGTTGCTGATACTCAGTATAGCCGCCACTGAACACATCCTGAAAATCTTGTAATCGCTACTCCTCCTGAGTGCGGTTTTCACTGAATGACTTCTGATGTGTAGTTGGTCCTAAATGAAAATGGTGCCAATGTGACATCCAGTTTTGCCGACATCTTAAAAATATTGTTATCGGTGCTCCTCGTGTTCATACTGAACTTTTACACGCGCGGGTGTATATGCGATTTGGGTTTTAACGTAGCTTTAGGACACACGGTACTAAATCTATCGAAAAATGGGAACCATTCTGGAAATGGATGAACATAAAATAGAGTACCGGTATATATGGGATTGGCTGGCCAGGATTGGTTTATAATATAAGTTATTTTTTAGGAAAAAGAATCTTTTGAGAGCTTATCCTTGTTGTAACTGAAAAAAGTAGAGACATTATTTTATTAATGGATTTTCAGTCCTTTAACAGTCATGAGTTTGGAACACTCATTACTGAACTTAGCACCTGACTCTTTGGTGTGGAATTGAAAGCACATGTTTCAAACACATGTTGGTCCAGAAAATGCCGCGGCTCATATCCTGTTCTTTACACAGAAGCTGACATCCAGGTTTCACCTATACTGATAAATATGTTTGATTATGAGCACTCAGAAATTTAAAATTATTGAATTTTTAATATTATGGTGAGACCATAGGTTTACTATGGGAACTTAGTACCGTGAGTCCTTTAACAATTTTTCAGTCATATTGCTACGATGTCTGCAGTGTGGCAGTTTACAGTGACGTCAAACACTGGGGCATCATGCCGCAGACATGTAGTTTGATATCCCACCCAGTCACGTTATTCTGACACCAAGTCGACCAGTCCTAACACTAACCTCTTAATGCTGAGCGCCTAACCAGGCAGCTGTTAGTACCATGTTTATAAGTCTTTGGTATGACTTGTCCTGGGTTCGAACCCGCGACCTCCCGCATCCGAGACGGATGCTCTAACCACTAGGCCACCGGAGCGTTCCGTGTGTATTTATGTGTGTGTGTGTGTGTGTGTGTGTGTGTGTGTGTGAGGGGGGGGGCAGGCTGAGTAATATTCACAGGTTGATCTGGCACTGAGCCATTCTCTGTCACGCAGTACATCAGCCATTACACCAGTGAATTCGTCTGTCGCTGTGTCAGCTGCGTTGTGTTTATATTTAGTGTTTCTCGATTGTACATGTATTGATGTTTTATGATGGATATAAGAGCAAAGTATAAAACAGGTAGTGGAACTTCGTGTGCAGTCAGTGGACGTAACAGACTACTCAAGAAAAATAATGAAATAATCCTTATATGAAACACACAAACAAATCTACAGTGAATGCGCGTGTTTCGTTCCTTATAAATTTCACATTATGCGGTCAGATGCCTCTGAAACTCGAGTGGATGAAAGCTTGAAACAGAAAAATACTACCGAAAAAAGGTTTTTGTTTGTTCAGAACATTTTTTTCGATGGAAGGCCGACCGAAAGAAAGATTACATCGGGATATGAAAATGAAGTAACTCGGCAGACGCAAGATTGTCAAGGAAGATACGAAAAGTGAGAAAACGAAAATTGATAGAAACTGATGTTGAGTCTGAACACGGAATACAAGGTCCTTCTGACCTAGAAATATTAGATACTTCAGTCAAAGAGCTTCCCTATTCAACTGGGATTCATGTTAACGAACAGTCCAGTCACTGTATTGATTCTCGGTACCTTGAGTCGGACTTCAAAGAACAAAGTGAACATTCATATGAAAAGGTGTGGACAGATTTTCAAAAACAAATTACCCAAAGATAACCTTGACAAATGAGAAGAGAGTGCAGACCAAAACAGAAGGCAAAACTCTCTCAGCTTCTGAAACTTTCATAACTAAGACGCCTTGCTTTATACAGGTGTAAATATAAACAGGTGTTCTTCACATTGGTAAACTGTATAGTTCAGTTCAATACTTTTAACTTTCAATTAGAATTAGAATATCAAATAATGTTAGTTTTGATGAAACTTAAATTGAATCTTATATATAAGGACCTGAGAACTGGAATCCAATATTGGCAGATAAATTGAAGTGTTTGATTGTTTGGCTTCTGCGTGAAATTATGCGCGTATGTTGTCCTAAATCTTTCAGAGAGAACTACCCACGTACAACATGCGTAACAGATTGTACTGAAACTTATAGTCAAAGGCCAACAAACATAAAGACCTGTGGAGAAACATACTGCAACTATAAATCTCATAACACCGCCAAATACTTTGTTGGAATTTCTCCACATGGTCAAATAACGGTCATATCAAAAGCATTTGGTGGTCGAGCTGGTGGCAAACTTATTGTTCAAAAACAGTGGTTCCCTGAATTATCTCTTACCAGGCAATGAAATCGTGGCAGACCGTGGCTATAAAATAAAGAACCTACTCTTCCCCTGAGGGTTAAGCTCACTATCCCTGCTTTTACCAAAAGCATGCTGCAATTAAGTGCTGGCCGAGTGGTCTAAAGCGCTCACCGTTACGGATCTTTGCCATCTCACCTCTGTCTGACTGGGTTCGAGTCTCAGGTTCGGCCAATGTGGGTATGTGAGAAAGTAGCTTCTCGTGGGTCGGTGATTCTTTCTGGGGTTTTCCCGGGTTCTTCCTCCACCATTTATACTGGCCGCTATGTATAGCCTATCTTGTGCTGAAAAATGGCGTTAAACCCTACAACAACAACCAAATAAGTGCAGATGATGTTACTTTCACACGGCTAATTGCACATATTAGAATCCATATAGAAAGAGCTATTGGAAGACTAACAGTGTTTAAACTTTTGAGTTATACAGTCCGGGTTTCATCTCTTAAAACTTTTTGATGATGACATTTTAATTGTGTGTGCTGCACTTGTTAATGTATGATCAGATATTCAGAAAATGATTAAAAAATGCATTTCGTGTATGTTTTGATTTATTATGTATTAAGTGTCAGTATTCACTAAATTGATACATGCAGGGTTGTTAATTTCATACGTTTACAGCTTCAGTGTTATGGACAGCTGTTTTTAAGCTGTAATTATTTGCCATTGGTTTGAGGCCTGGTGATAGCTAACATGACTTTTTCATTGTTACAGCCTTCTACACACTTGTAAATAAAGGCACAAGCTGCTACCGTTTATCAACTGGATGTCAAGATGTAAAATTCCAAATCGTTTGTTGTACTACTCATTCCATGACATCACCAAGTTATATTTACATTGTAGCTTGTGAATTACCCTTCGTGTGCCAATTCTTAATCACAAACGTGTGGACAGTTTTAGTGGGGCAGTGTCGGCACTCAAGGGTTCTGGTCCAGCTTATATTTAAGAAGTAAACACTTGTGGTCATCTTGAGGAGTGTACATTGTTAATTAAAGTATATATTACAGAGCTGTACAATTATATAGAGTTTCTGCAAATTTGAAGAAAAACATATATAGATATTAATGCATAAATAACTGACATAATAATGTGAAACGTGTACATTCGCTTAACATCCAACTCAAGGAGTATTTGTGTTATTCAGTACACATTAAATATGAAGTGGCATGTACAAGCACAGCAGACGTTACTCATCCTAATTCATGAATGTTTTGAATGCTTTAGCTAGCATCAGATGGTCCCGTTATAGTTCATCGACTAAACGTGGCATCATCATCTTGTAATAAAATTCACGAAGGCGCAATATCAGATTTTTTACAGATTGATCGTCAGATTGAACATCTACAAACTTGTGGTCATCTTCATTATGCCAGATAAAGTTTACACTTTCTCAACCCTGTGCAAAACATAATTAACTGAACTTGTAAATCAAATCCTCTGCCTTTTTAAGCTTTTAATACATTTCCATTTTCACTCTCTACGTCATACTTGCAACTAGCAAAGACTTGCTCTAACACTGTCCATTTATAATTAGGAAATGGACTTTTCATTTCTAGCGAAATATCTCCATTTAAAATCCTATAAGGACTTGCACATAACCATTTCTTCTCCACTGACACATACAGTCCACATTCAATTACAGTATATACACTGAAATTTAAAATTGTTTTGCTTTAATCTCACTGACCTGTCCACGTTTTGTAAATTTGTTACTAATAAATTTTGAATGAAATTATGATCACTTATGAAGTTGGTGCAGTCAGTTGTCTCCTTAATGGGTACTTTGTGTGCATTGCTAGCTGTAATTCTAAATTTTCGAGAGTCTGTCCAAAAAGGACTTTTCATTTTGCAATTTATTAATATGATCTGCATCCAGGCGTACATACTTCTGAGAAAATGCTCAACAATTCCTACAAGAAGATAAGTTTTCATGACTGCTATGATCATGGAGTGATGTATCACTTGTACAGTTCGGAGGTTCACTTGTGAAACTTTTGTTCATGGTTGTTCCTTCAATCTGAAATAAAGCTTTAAGTGGTGAATTGTCAAAACCGGTTTTAAACTCAGCCTTTGTCAAATAAAATGGTGTGTTTCGAGCAACAGGCACTACATTAGGCTGTCACCAATTTGGTTTTTTTTAAATTTAATATTTGCAAGGAGCTTGGATTCATAATTTCTCTTCAAACCTCTGTTCCATTTAGCTGTCTTATTAGTACAACTGACCCCACTAAGATTGTTTCTCACAGCATGTTCAATTTTCCACAACAAAGCAGACATGTCTGTACGAGTGTCCTTTTCCCGCCTATTCTCAGCAACCCCTCCCATGGTACAAATAATGTAAGCTTCGTTTACTTTATTTACTGATTGTGATGAGCATATTTCTCCTTTCATGATAATTTTATTCTCTAAGTTGGATGCATTGTGCAAAATTGTATCGACATTTCCACTCTGTAAGTAGTTATAACTTTGTAAGCTTTTAACGTTCTTAAATGTCTTTTCTGTCTACTGCTTTCGATGGGATTAATAGTTGTAAATGTTGCCGTACATGACATTTGTCTATTGTCTCATGTCATCAGTCCATTCATTTATATTGCAAAATACATCAGGCATTAAATTTCTCGTTTCAGATTATTTCACTTTTCAGTGTAAGTTTCAGTTTGTTTCGGTGCTTCGCAGTAATGTAATGGCGAAAATGCAACAATAGTGCTCCGAACGGACACGATCGATTCAAAGGGTGATAATTGAAGAAAGAAAAAAAAAACTGTCTAAAGGGTTCACTATATATTCGTTCTGCTTGGTGTGCTGTTATGACTCTTCGTACGTCAGCATCAACATGTGTTCCATATCCCTTCGTGAAATACCTACCTACTTGAGATTGTAATCGATATGATATTGCGAGATGCGAAGAAGATTAAGATTTTCTTGTGTTCTTTATTTTCAGCCACAGGCATAATTCCCAATCCATGAACTGATAATGGTGTTGCCAGTACTTGTACTGAATTCCGTTGTTGTTATCATGGTGTTGCCAATACTTGTACTGAATTCCGTTGTTGTAGGTTTAACGCCGTTTTTGTCTGTCAGCACACGATAGGTCATGGCAGCCAGAATAGCTAGCGGAGTAATAATCCGAGTTTCCTCTGACCCTTTTCACCCCCTTTTTGATATTTGGATTTTTATGTTGGGTTACACCCCGACATAATTGTCCAAATATCAAAAAAGGGGGTGGGGGTGGGAAGGGTCAGAGGAAACTCGGATTAATGAAGGAAAAACCCACACACCAGGCCCGGCCCTAGGGCAAGGCGAAGGAGGCAACCGCCTTGGGCCCCGCGCTTCTCAGCAATGCAGTTTTTTTGCTTGGGGCCCAGCGCTCATCGCTTGCTGCTTTGGGCCCCCCATGCTGCCTTGGGCCCTGCACATCCTAGGGCCGGGCCTGCCACACACCTACGGGAAGTTACTAGCAAGCTTTCTCGCATAATCTCATTGGTTCATTAGTTGTAGCTGCGATCTGATCCTATACTTTACAAGGGAGCAAATAAAACTACTGCCAAAGACAAAACGATGAATAGTTAACATCTGTTACCTAAGTAGACTTCTGTTTTTCATTAAGTTTGGCTAATGATAAAATTATTAAACGTTTATCAGGTAGATTATATTGGAATGTTTACGCTAACCATACCTTGTCTATCATATACAGACAACACGAGATTCTCATGGTAATTCGTTTTCAAAATAAGGCTTGCTATTGCCATATTTGGCTATTTGGATATTCTACGATACGTTGTTCAATGCATATCATATTACTACGATCAGTTTACGTTTCCAAATGTCCTTTAGACCATCGCCCCCTCTCCCCCCCCCCCAAAATATGTACCAACTACCGGAGAATTCTGTAACACATAGGTTAGAATATGATAATTATGCAAGGTGTTGTAATTTGACATTTACTTAGTATGTCTTTTATCATTGTAGTGAGTTGTATTAAAATCGAAATCAAAAGCGGTGAATTATATCCATGCGCCAAAAGTAGTGTACGATCAACGTAACAACAAATTTATTTATAATTCAGCTGTCAGACAAATTTCGTAATAGGTTTCGTCATCGTAAATTTCGTGCATTTCAGTTCATACTCTGTATCAGCTGGAAATACACATTTTGTGACAGTTGGAGTCTTCCAGTGTCCATAGTGCAGTAGATAACAGGCCTGCCTGTCATTCATAAGAGTCGCGGTGCGAAATCCTGTGGTCTCCATTTTTTTTTTTTCTTCAGCGTAATGCTACTTCATTACATTGATAGTGTCATGTAATTCTTCTTTTTACATAATTAGAAGGCCTTTCGCTTATTAAATTAATTATTCATAAAAAAAAGTTGAATGAAACTTTTAGTCTTTCTGTTGCTAATTAGTTTGATCAGCATAAAAAAAAAAAAAAAAAAAAAATGCATACAATTTAATAAGTAGTGTGCATACGCTTAGACCTACATACAAGACTGGCCAACTGTTGAGTCTTTTAGTTCTTTACATGTAAAATAACAAAATTGAAACGCAATTTTAATCGCTCTCGTCCGTTCTGAGATTTTTATTGCTATCGTATGATGGAAAAATGATATTTGTACGAAATGTTTCTATGAAAAGACGGCTATTGTCAATTCAGATATAAAGTGGGAATTAGCTTGAGGATTAGTAAGTGTCTTTGCCATGAACACACTGAGGCAACCGTCTCGTGCTGGCCTGTGTATTCAACCAGCAAATATTAGATTACATTATATTATATTTAGAATGGTTTTTGGCCCCATAATATTTATTTTAGATATTGAAACTTTACTGTTAACTTGCTATATAATATTGATTAGTTTCCATGATCCCAATTCATGATGAAATTTGCCGATTCCATTTCAACTCATGGAAGCCATTAAAGTGACACTAGAGTTTAGAAATAAAAAGAATCAAATAAAGATGACCTTTTAACATATATGAGTGTGAAATTTCATTAAAATTCGTTTTAAAATTCACATTTATGGAAGTAAAATGTGTTATTCAACACATATCGCTTCCCATGATGACCCTCCAAAACACGAAATGCAACGCTTTATGCCATAGGTTACGAAAAAAACGTGGACCTGAAATCCGAATCTCAAGATTCAATGCATATTACAATCAAAGTTTGAGAGATATACAGTAAGCTTGGGTGATTTTCGCTGCTCGATATTTGCTTGGTCATATGTACACCCTGCGATTCCTTGAACGTGCGCTGACTGCGATATATTAGGCAAAATTGTCGACCTTATTATCTCCAACTTTAGAAACTTTAGAAACTTTCGCAAACTTTTATATATTCTTCTTTTATTAAAAAGAACAAAAACAACAACAACCTTTTGTAATGATGTTCCGTCTACGCTAAAGAGGGATAGTTAATTAGATTTGGCTATCGTTATCTAGAGGATGACCTCCCTCGATTTTATTGCCCAGTGAGAGTGGATAGATAGAACGTCAACAGAGAACTGAGCATAACTATTGAGAAGAAACAATACAATACGAGCCCCCTTTAGACAAGAGAATAACAGTTTAATCAATAACATAAACTAATAGTGTCTGCTTAAATTCAAACAAATTTACGTTTACAGAATTTATATAGCAGTGTTCTATTATTGATTCATTTCATCGTGATAACAGTGGTGAAACGAGCACAATGTCCACGCCTGATTTGCATCACCTAGCGTCGCTTCCTGTCTTTGTTTCCGTGTATCCCACGACTTCCCACCTTCACATGTTTACGTTTTATCTTGATCCTTCTATCCTAACCGCTTGATCTCTTATCCGGACTTTCGTCTTTCGGACTGTCCCAGACGGTTCCAGAGAGCTGTTTCCCTGAATGACAAGATTACCACTCAGTCCCTATTTGTATCACCTTCTATATGTATATAAAATTCTCTCACTTTCGTTACTCAGAAAGCATAAACTAGCTATCCAAACACTGCATAAATTCTGACATAAGGTGACTTTAACGGTTAATGGTCTTACAAATTTAGACTGTATTTTGGAGTAAGGTACAATCGTTATCTCTAGTTGCAAACGACCCCTATAATGTACATCAGTGGTGGGCAACTTCTCTAGTCGGCGGGCCGGATATGGGAAAATGAAGTTCTTGGTGGGCCGGATTACTAAAAGAATAACTAACAGTCACTGTTACTGCGACGCAGTAAGAAAGTAGTAGGAGATTGCGGCCGGATGTGACCGCGGGCCAGTCAAAATCCCGTCGCGGGCCGGGTCAGGCCCGCGGGCCGTATGTTGCCCGTCCCTGATGTACATTTAAGTCTGACCTAATTCGATAGGTCATCACCCTCGCTTCACAGCAACTGACCATAAATTAACATATGAGCGGTGCATATAAACAAACATTCCCGTATCTCTCTGCATACGCTACCACATGACTCCTTAGATATCCAACCTAGTCAGTTCCGCTGAATAAGATACATGCTATCGATTATTGTTGCATAAAATTCACTAACTTCGAGCTCACAGCAATTCCTAACCTACAAGATTCTTTAAGCATTAAAAAATCAGATATAAATATGCAGTTATCGTTAACTCACGATAATCAGTATCGTCCTAACAGACAAAGGAAATTAATTCATATAACCCTTGAAATCCTACACATCTGAAAATTTGGATCTCATGCAATCAATCAGTTCTATCAGTGAACTAGTAACTATAAAATTAAAGAAATAAATTGCATAAATAACTCTAGCATATCAACAGATTTCCATGAAATCGAATAAATGATGCATATTATGGATCCTAGGCATATCAAACACATTTGCATAAAACAAAATAAACAAACAGAAAATTGCATGAAAAATTAAAATTGCGTACCTTAATGCTGTTCTTTTCAAGAAAATGTGCGTCCTAGCACTAAAGGCCTGTCTTTGCCTACCAGACAGCCATCTGGTCCCCTTACTTGTCTTAATGAGGAAAGAACTACTCTTTAGTTTTTCCCCGGAATCAGACGAGTCTTGCTTCTCTTGCAGGAAAATCTCGGACTAAGGAAATTCGCCCAAAGTCGTTACTTTAAATTCAAAATTTCAACCAGGGTGTACGCCTTAAGTTAAACTGACCAATCGTAATCAGCCGTTCCTAACTTTTCTCCGAAGAGAATTATTTCTTCCGTCAGAATTTGACAGCCAGGAATCTGAGAATACGACACATACCAACTTCCTTTTGTTAAATGACTATTCAACATGGCGTTCCCATTAAGCGGTATGGTCGGCATCTTAATGTTTACTTTCCCAGGACAGCTTTGCGATACCCGGGTCAATTCTAAATTATCCGTAGATGCTGACCTCTCCCCCTCCCACGAAATTTAACAACTGACATGGGAAAAGGCCGAATTGACCCTTCACATAAAGCCTTGCTGGCTTGACTGTAATACAATTTTAATGTCCAATGTATTCAATTTTAATGTTCAATACTTACTTACAAAATTTAACACATTACACCATTCTTTTTCGTGCTTACAAAAGGTTGCTTTGTGTGATATAAAATTCGCCGCCAGATCGTTTGGAACAGCATCTTGTCCAAATAATATCGCAACGTTTGTCGACTAAGTTAACGGAAGTTTCAATAAATTGGACCACGTGATTGGTTGACGTCTTTCATTATGGGTCAGTCAGTTCTGTAATTCGTATCCCTGTCCGGAATATAACATTCGAAATACAGAAGATATTTTAATGAAACGAGGGAAAATATAAATCAGTGACACTTGTCCATGTACGGGTATAACTTTTGGAGCCGTGAAAATATTTTATGAAACTTAGCCAATTATATATCTTGACATCACAGTTTCTCGAGGATTCGGAGGCAAAGTTAAGGTCACAGCAAAGGATAAAGCAAGTTAGTGACACATTTTGTTATTTAGACTGTCACTTTTTAACCTATACATATATTTTAGGAAACTTTGCATAGGTTCACACTTTATCACACAACAGTCAAATCCGCAGTTGGGAGGTAAATGTCATTAGTAAGGAAATGTGACGGGGGGGGGGGGCGCATAATGTAACAGTTCAAGCGCACTCTTTTTTTTTCCACACGTGTGATACTGACTTAAGTGTCACTTTCCAAGGACGTTTTGATCAGTGTAAAACTTTTTTGTATTAACAATTATTTGACAGCCATATATTCATTACATGATTATAGTATTCGTACCCCTTCCTCAATTTTAAATAAAGTTATAAATGATTAAAAAAATGAACAAAACTTTTCATTGATCAATTTATAATTTCTAACCTGATTGTCGCCAGGAGTCCCAAACAGTGTCAGCTTGACATTTTGGCGTTTCGAATCAAACGGGTGTTTCTTTAGTAGCACGGTCACCATGTATGCATGGGCTGTTCTATATTCTATATTTTCACGTGTTGCTTGGATAGAAGCTTTCTGTAATGTTTCAGATCTTTTTGTGGGAATTTGGTTTTATATATATATATATATATATATATATATATATATATATATATATATATATATATATATACACACACACACACACACACACACACACAC
Organism: Megalonaias nervosa; assembly: GCA_016617855.1. NCBI lineage: Eukaryota > Metazoa > Mollusca > Bivalvia > Unionida > Unionidae > Megalonaias > Megalonaias nervosa. The sequence continues at coordinate 8,498 of JAECUM010008118.1, read as the reverse complement.
ACACACTGACGCATGCATACATACCTAGTACCTGAAGATGGAAGAATAACGATAATACACAGTTTGCAGTGTGCATTCGTTTCCCAAAGCACTCGTAACAGCCTGAACCATCTAGCTAAATGTCTTTCCTTATGCTCTGGAACCCATATTTTCACAGCAAACTGTAGATTTTCATAATACTCTTATGCGTCGATGTATAAGATTGTTGACGTTAAACATATATGTTTCTTTCCTTTTTCAGGATCACCTGTTGTGAGATACAGAAATGGACTTAAACATGTTTTCACAAATAGCGCATATTACCGAGCATCTTTTCTTGAGCAGCGCAGGGGCTGTGAAATCAGATAGAATTAGGAACTTGGGCATAACCAATGTAATAAATTGCACATTAGAGATCCCCAATCTACAGCTTCCGGGAGTAGAATGTATTCAGATTCACGTAGAGGATGCACCACATGCTCGATTAGGAATTTATTTTGACAGATGTGCAGATAAAATTCATCAAGTGAGCCAGAAAGGTGGAAGGACATTGGTTCACTGCATGGCGGGCGTCAGCCGATCGGCTAGTTTATGTATAGCGTACATGATGAAATATCAGAAACTGACTCTTAAACAAGCTTATGACCACGTCAAAAAGAGAAGACCAGTCATACGACCAAACACTGGATTCTGGAGGCAGCTGATAGAATTTGAAAGAAGGCTTTTCGGCAGGACCACCGTTAAGATGATCTCTTCTAGTATTGGGCCTATACCTGATGTATACAAAGAAGAGACAAGGAACATGGTCTGGTTTCCTAATCAGTTTAGCTCATCCGCTTCATCGTCATTGTCGTCTGCGTCGCCGTCACTGACATCAGTTTATCGTCCTCGCTACGGCTACTAGCATGAAAGCTTGCTCTTTTCCCCAGTTTTATTTGTTTTTGTTTTCAGTTATTTACACATCTAAAATTCATACAACTTTTGCCTACAGACACAGAAAGGTTAATGTTATAAATACTGAAAAAGTGTAAAGTTCGGTTAATATGATCATACTCTAAGGACAATTTAGATCTTACCACCCTGTGAGAATATTAGACATTCAGAGTCTAAATAGAAATTTAGAGACATTTTTCTTATAATGTTGATAATAAAAACAAAGCAAGTCAGTAGAGGCGTGTTGAGAAAGGTGGACAGACTTCAAAAGTAGACCAAGTTAGATGATCAGATCAGTGACGCAACAAGAAATTCTAGACACCCCCCCCCCAAAAAAACTTAATTCTGGGACTCTGTTCCAATAGAAAGACTCATTTTTGCATGTCAGATGAGAATTTTGGGCCCCCACAGCTCAGACGTTCTAAGAGAGTGGGGGATCTCAGTACTAAGAGCAATATATATGCCTTATTAAGGATATTATACATTTGAACTCATGGGGGGGGGTTCAGTCAGAAATGTAATGAATTCAGAAAACAAATTTGAAAGTGTACTTGCATTGATAAATTGAAAAATCTATATTTTTATGAAATTCATCACCCATCTTATCTAAAATGGTTACTACACTTTTGCAATGCACACTTGTCAAGATGTTACACAATTTTTCATGGTTTGAGGCTTTCGTTTATTTTACTGGTGATCTCCTGAAGTTTTGAGAAATTTTACAGGCTTTATGGTGATTATTATGCTTTTGGCACTGACGTTTCACACTCCAACAAAATTGATTTTGTTATGGGTCATGCATGCAAAATGAAATTTTGATGGGCAGACTTTTAATTTTGCTTCAAATTGCGCATGGTTGCTGTGTATTTTAATATGTTCACACTATATATGCAATGTTAACTATCAATTATAATAATTATATATAAGGTATATCATTGTAATAATGTGTTATATGGTTATTACTGTTTGTGTCCCTTAGGTGTCATAATACCCATGATATAATGGTACACATGTTGTAGTGGCATATAATCACCAGGGACCAGTCTACTATCAATGATTTTACAATGCAGTTATGACATAATCTTGTTAACCTTAAATTTCATCTAAACTTTATTTCACCAGTAATCTCTATTTAAATTTACACATTTTAGATAGCTAAGTATTCTCCTTTATAAACATCAGCAAAACTTTTTCCTCAATTTTGATTTTGTTCCAAATGTGATAATGTGTCGCCTTACCTTGATAATGAATTTCCAAGTATCCTAAAAGCCGGTCTGATATAAAAAGGATCAACTTATGTGGTTATAATTTGCACACATTTGTTGAAATCTTTGAATGAAAATGTATCAAGGGATGATGTTTTGTTACTGTGGAAGTCATTTATTGCAAATTGAATCATCAGTAAAAGTTTTTAATGATAATGGAAAACCTGAAATGTGTGGAATGATAATGGAAAACCTGAGATGTGTGGAGTCATTTATGTTTTCTTCAGTTTCATAGATCTTTGGCAGTATTTTCAGTTACACTCTCAAGCCCAATAAAATTCATCATGCATCCGAAATAATATTTTTTGTCTTTCCACTGTGACCATTATTCACACGGATGATTAAAGATCATTTTTGGATGAAAATTTGCACCCCTTCTAAGTGACAAAGTACTGAAGCACAAAAGCAAGTTATCAAAAAGAATTTCCATTGGACCATTTGTTGTCACTCAGGCACAATTACACTAGTTTTAAGTTTGGTTTAAGTGGACAAAAACTGAAGATGGTTGCTAGCACAAGTCATGACTGATGCATTAGACTTATTTTCTTGATGAATCGTCTGTGGCATTTGAACTTGGCATTAATATATACTCAATATTATTATGTTTTATGTAAGCAGAACCTGGCAGATAGGTATGGTCATGAAATCTGTTAGTCGTATGTAGAAAAAAGCTGCAAGGGCTGGCAGTGTAGAACTCCATAGTGGTTCCAAGAGGTACAGATCATGGATATCTGAGTAGGTTAATACTGTTATTATCATTATTATTGCACAGCAACACTTTGTGTGCATTTGCGATGACATGCCATTTTCTTGCCAAAATGCAAACATTGTGTGAAGTTTTACCCAAGAAATGGGTGTTTTTCAGCACTGTTTATGAAGCCATTGATAAAGCTTAATTTGCACCATGATCATGTGTGTGTGTGTGTGTGTGTGTGTGTGTGTGTGTGTGTGTATATATATATATATATATATATATATATATATATATATATATATATAGTAGAACCTGTCTTGAAAGACCACCTCTTCTGCCAAACAGTAATGATCTCTCAGAACAGGCGGTCTCTCAGAACAGGTCATAACACTATATAATGAATATATCCATGCATTGAGAATGTGGTCTTTCAAGACAGGTTGTCTCCCATAGCAGTGGCCTTTCAAGATAAGTTTTACTGTGTGTGTGTGTGTGTATATATATATATATATATATATATATATATATATATATATATATAATACTTTGTGCACTTTGGCTCTTTGTCGCTGAAAACTATGAAATAGCTGAATTTTATCCTTGCGAAAATATGAAGTTGACTTGGGTGTTATTGTTCATGGTGCCATACAATTTGCAGATGTTAGAGAATTTCTCAAAATTAATCCTAGGAAATCTAGAAAAACTACAAGCTTTTTGTGTTGGACAATCTTCATCCATAAAAAGGTGCTAAATTTTAGAAGGCTGATATTTTATTATCAGATCAAATGAACTAAATAAGGATAAGCACAAAGTAGTGAATTTTTCCATATATTCATTGAATTCAAATAGCAATATTTGTGATTGCTTTAATGCTAGTGATGATGTAATAAAACAAATGTGGTTTCCCATCCATGAAGGCATCTGTCTGCTTTTACTGGTACACTGGCATAATCTAGTGTCAAACATAATGATTTTACAGTGGGCCAGAGTACCAGTCACCTGATGAGGCCCTCTTTATATCTTTTAGGTATTTAACATAATTTACATGGATGATGTACCTGATTGTGTCATGAGAAGCTTTGGTGTTTGCAGTGATGGTTGTACAGTGTTTCTAGAGTTGTATATGATTATCAGAAACATTAAGTACCAGATAAAACTATTAATGATGTTTGCCAGATTCGAAGTATGACAACAGGGCCATCTCAAATTAGCTGTGTCAAGATATGTGAAATTGTTCAGCATCTGTATATCTTGCTGTTTTTACTTTGTTTTGAACTACCCTGTAAGTACAAATAATTTTATTGAACAGTTATTGGTCATAATTATAAAACAAATGAGAGAAATAACATTCTTTTTGAAACAAAATAAATTTATTTCTCAAAGTTTCACAATAGTTTCTGATTTGCAGATGTCTTTTGCTGAGCTGTGTTGTTCCTATACATAACTCCTTGTAGTCTATTTAGCAGCTTGTAAATGTTAGATGTAATGCCTGCTGAGTAACACCCTCCATCCAAACTGAACTTTGTTGACATAAGTGAACACAACATCATCATGTCCACCATTGTTTATGCTGTGGTGTTTATTGCACAAATTGCAGAAATTAAACATAGGTGAACATTTATTTCTTCTAGCCCAGTTGCATTTCTGATGCAACCAGAATTACATTTCATACTTGTTCATTTTCTTTTTTGTAGAAAAACATATCTTCCACAATCCTGTTCAACATCTTGTAAATGATGCTTTCCCATACTACCATCATAGTCCTGTAGGCAACTAATTGTAACTCTTTTATGAATATAAATTCTGACTCAATGAGACCAGTTACAGTTTGAGACTAGTTCCCATCTAGCTGTTTCACTAAGATTCAGAACTCGCTTATATGGACACGGACAACCAATGGTGTGCAATGCAGGGAAATATGCCTGTGATTTCATTTGCACCACAATTGGAATTTTCATGACCTTGTTGGTGAACCTTAACATCTCTGATGGTTATAGGTTTTTTGCTTCCTAGTGACCCTCATATTGTAATTTGAAACATTTTGTATTGTTTGAAACCTGAAATATCCTGTACTTTATGCTTTTCTGAAGTATTGTAGTTTCATCAGTTCTGTGATAAGTTGTATAATAATTCACACACTAAATGTATTAATATTGTTGTTGTTGTTATAGTTATTATTATTGAAATGATTCTCATGCTGATTATAAAAGGATATTGTTCCATTGTCATTAAGTATCATGTTTATCCAGCATTTACAAAAAAGAAATTTTGTTTCAGTTTTCCTCATGGTCTGCAATACACCTATTTCAATGCCTCTCCTAAAATTGTCTCAAACAAGAGCTGTTTTCATGAAGGATCTAATGCTTTTCTAGCATGACTTGTCAATAATTACTTTTACACAAGTTTTGTGATGTGTATCAATGTGGCATGAGAAAAACATTATCCTAAAATGGGGAATACACTAGTTTGTCAACACTGATTATCCAGACTTCATTAATCAGGAGTAAGTTAGTTGTTAAGTGAATTTACATATTGCTTTAGTTCTGTAAGATTTTACTATTTCAAAAAAAAAGTTTTTGGTTGATACTAATAATATACTGCTTGTAATACACCTACATTAACATGAACACTGCTGTCTTGTGACTGACCTTGTCAGGATTTACGGTTTCAACATGATAAACATTTAATCAGATGTGACTAATATTTTATTGTGCTGTAAATTATGTAAAGAGATTTTATTCTTAAAAAGATGTTTTGATAATAATATTTAAATTGTGTAAATAGTAGATTGTTTATCTTGTAAAAATTGTTGACTTTCTCCAAAGATGGGTTGTCATGCACTTGCCTCAGTCTTTCAAATGTTTTTCATCATACATATATATGAGGAGTTATATTTCATGCCTTAAAAGATTTTGACAATGCCAAATTCTGCTTATCTAGCAAAGAAAAGAAATGTACACAAATTTGTTTCTCAGTCTTTTGACTAGGGAATATTTAAAGTTCTTTTCTCCAGTGAGGCGATACTATATAATCTCGTATCAAATCTGTCAAAATTAAGCTTGGAGTCATAAATGACCTACATAACTCACACCTTTTAAAATTGGTTTGGGTTTATTGTACCAGAAACTAAGACAAGTAACTGAAAGTGAAGAGGAAGCTTTTACATTGAAGTCTTTCAAGGTTACATACAGTCTAATGGCAGTGATTATGAGTATTGATTGTTTTCCTATCAAACCATAGAAATTGAAGCTTTTTCCCATAAGCTAACCAACATGTCTATTACAAATCAGCGATATGTCTTATCAGGCATATTCTGATGCAAATGTCTCTTGTCATGAAAAATGTCAGCACATGATATATAATATGCATCAGGGTTTAACAGCACATCAGCACAATACTAGCAATATGGTGCTGATTAAAGGTAAGGTTCTAAAATGTATGTATTTTCCAAAACCATTGTGATACAGTGTTATTTCACTTTAGGAACAATTAATTATATCATTCACCCCCACCTCAAACCCCATTTTTATTCAGACCACCCTCTTCCTTTTTTGAGGAAAACTTGGCAAATTCTGTTTCATTGACATACAAGAGTTTGGTTTTTTTAAGTAAGATGCATGGATGGAGTTGATTGTTCAAAAACTTGTATTTTTATGTGGCTTGAGTAGGTGTTCGAGAGAGTACTAATTAGCTTATTATACTTAAGAGATTGTATCAAGGTAGGCATTTTTAAATGGAGAGAAAATATTATTTAAGATTTTTTAAAATTCTTTAAATTGTAGACACCATTACTAATAGTGTTCTTAGATATATAACTCCATTTAGCAGATAAGTATAAATTTAATTCGTTGTTCATAACTTTCCTTCATATTGTCAACTCTTGGATTGTAAAAGATGTGCATGAAAATCACATTGTTGGCTTTTAAGCACTCATCATTTTAACAAAAGAAATTTGTCTGTGACACACCATGTTATTTTGTTTTTTAGCTCACCTGTCTGCAAGCAGACATCTATCATTTGTTGACCATCCATCAGCAGTTTATATTTTCAACTTCTCAAAAATTGCTGGGCCAATTTTATTGAGACTTGGTCAAGAGCATTCTGACTTGAATGCTTTTCAGATTTACACAAATGTGGATAATACACCATCAGATAATGGCCACAACATTTTGAAAACCACGGAACATAATTTGAATGAATTTGACAGCACCCATACATAAAATGTGTTTCAGGTTTGTACATTAGTAAATATAGAAAAAAAGAACTTGAAATGGCCTCAAAAATCACTGAACAGAATTTATTCAAATTTTTGCAGGAAACATCCTTGAATGAAAACCTAAAAATTACTTCTCAAAAACACTAAAAGGAATTTAGTCCAACATTGACAGAATTCATCCTTTCAAGTTTGTGTAAATAATTCTGGGCCACCATCAAATATGGCATGCTTTGCAAAAAATATTAATTAAAACTTGAAACAACTTCTTTGGAAAAAATGCTGAATGGAATCTGACAAAGCATCCTGGCAGAGACAAATTTCAATTTTATTCAAATCATATTAATTTGTTTTCAGACATGGTTGCTGTTATTAAATATAGCTAAAACATATTCTCAAATGCCACTGAACAAAATTTGACCATTTTTGACAATGTATCCTGGAATAAAGGTCTTTAAAATTGATACAAATTATGCTGATATGGTATGAAATATGGTCACCATCCCTAAAAATTTAAAAACAAATTTTCGGAACCTGCTGAAAAGAATTTGCCTAATTTATACTGTTCTAGCTTAGATGCCTTTAAATTTGTACAAAAATGATGCCTATCTGTCATTAGATATGGATGTTACTGAAATAGAAAAACTTGAAAATGCCATCTTCTCAAATGCAGAACATGTATTGTATTTTAACTAATTGACAACACCATTCATATTTTAAACAGTATTTTAGGATCAAGCATAAGAGACACTAGTCGTTAACACTTTTATTTCATATGTCATGTGACTAATTCTGTATTCTTCTGAATCTTAATTAGTGAAGATCTGTATCATAATATATGATAGATGGAAGGTTGACAAGCATCAGTCCCCATTGCCTGTGATTGGTTTGTATACAGTCAAAAGGGAAGTTCTTTTATATTGTTGTGCTTGTTTTTATACATAATATTACACATGAAAGTATAACAAGTAGCCATTGTAGCAATATATAGTGAGTCATTTTTTGGTTTGAGCAAAAAATGCCTGACACACAGTCATACTCCTGTTACAATGGCAGATGGCTGAATGACTCACCTATGCCATGTGAACATTATGGTTTATTTGTAAATATACCTGTAACAAAACTCCCATTATGTGAAGTCACCTTCCTTGATATTTATATGGTAAAAATGACAAATAACAATTAAATCATGTCATTTGTCAGTGTATTCATTAGAATAAAAAGCTGAAGTTAAACTGTGCCATTTTAACAACTTGGGGGGTTTGTTTCTGTTGTAATTCAGAAACATATGAAACAATGTTATTTTTCCCTTTCTGTTCAGAATTATGGCAGTAGTTGTTTGAGGTATCATGACTGGTCTTGATCAATCACAAATCTACCACTGGTGTGAAGCTGATATCCTGATCATTTAAAG
>JAECUM010008117.1:0-115619 GCA_016617855.1 Megalonaias nervosa | reverse complement strand
GATTATTACTTACAACTTGCCAAGAATATCTGAAAGAAAATAGACATCTCAGATACAGATTCTGATTGCAGTAAAATTACAAATTAAAGTTAATGACACTGCCAGTGTGCAGTGTAATCTTTAAAGAATTGTAATTTAGAGAATTATTTTTCAAAGAAACTGAAACTGCAAAGTGAAACCCACACATAGCTAACTAATATGTTAATCATAGAAAATTGCAGATATGGTTTTTTTTTTTAATCATATATAATGTGGACATGCAAATATTAATTCTGAAATAAATGTTTTTTGAAAGACTTTGCATGCTTTAACATTATTTTTAAGGTTTTTCTTGTAGAATTTATTAACATGTGCTGTAAACTTTTAAAACTGCACAAGTTTGAAATTTAAACAATTGATAAATTATCATCATGAACACAGTGTTGGGGTTAAGCAGTTCTCCTTATGGAAAATTATTCTGTAAATGACAGCAGTGCATTTATTTGTAAATGTTTCAGTTTTATGCCTTTAACATTATTTGATCTATGTCTATGCTTTTTTAACATCAGTTTACACTTTGATTATTGTTACGTTTTCAACATCAGTTTACACTTTATTGATACATTTACAACATCAGTTTACACTGATTGTTATGTAATGTTCATGCAAGGTTACTGAGTTAATAATTTTGTAACATAAGGCCTTGACTTACTTTTTAAGTCTTCAGATAAATTTAGATTAAATATTTCTTTTCTTTAAAAATGTATATGCATTATGTAGCAAATATAAATAATGGGTCAACTATTTTCGTACAGTTTTGTTCAGGAATTACTTTTTTTGTAATAGTGCATATCTATGTAACTTCATATTTTTACAAATCAGATAAATACAAAAAATGTACTACTTTTTCATCTAGGTCCTTTAAAACGAAGCAAAACCAAAACTATAAAAAAAAGGACGATCATAAGATTGAAAGTTCTGGTAATGATTGCAGGTGCTGATGCATATATTGCCAAGTCACAGATGTTTGCCGTTGCTGTTGGAAGTGTGAATAGGATAGGTGGTTGTCAATCTCTCTCTATTCCATGTCGGTTATGTTAACAACATAAATGTATGGACAAAGAGAACTTTAATTTATCTACTTGAGGAGTTTGTTACACTATCAGAAATCTTGTGTATCAACTTAAGTCAAAAGGGTGTGGAATACTCCTGTAGTAAATTGGTTATTTCCCTGATTTGGAGAAATTCAGACCATTACTACTGATAAATCCACATTTCCTAACAAAGCCTTAAACAACATCATTCTAGTTAGTACAGTGCCATTTAAAAATTCACTGCATGTGTAATAGTATTTCATCTTTAAAATTTGGTTTATGGATGCCCAAATGGCTAATTGCATAATAAGTAAGTGATTATATACTGTTTATGGATGCCTAAATTTCAAATGGCATATGTAAAGCTATGCCCAAAAGGCAAACTGCATAAGTAGAGCCATGCACATTTGGCAAACTACATAAGTAAAGCTATTTGATACTGTTTATGGATGCCCAAATGGCAAACTGCATATGTAAAGCTATGCCCAAATGAAAAAAAAAAAAACACTAAGTAAAGCTATACACATATTGCAAACCCCACAAGGCTATTTGATACTTTTTACGGATGCCAAAATGGCAAACTTCATAAGATAAGCTATGCCCATATGGCAAACTAAGCTAATTTATACTGAATATGGATGCCCAAATGGTTAACTACATCAGTAAAGCTATTTTGTACTGTTTATGTATGCCCAAATGGCAAACTGCATAAATAAAGCCAAGCCCACATGGCAAACTCCATAAAGCTATTTTATGCTGTTTATGGATGTCAAAATGGCAAAATGCATAGATGTAAAGCTATTTTATTCTGATTATGGCAGGAAAGCTATTTGATACTGAAATCTAGATGCTCCAGATAGCGAACTACACAATAAATAAAGCCAGTCTGCTACATGTAAAACTGATATGATCTGCATGTATTCCACAAAGAAGGGCTATAATAAAGGAACTGTAGCCACATTACAATTGACTCTCATTAGCCAAGAATTAATTTCAAATTAAACGAAAATAAAATTTAAAAAAAATAAAAAGAATTAGAACAGAACAATTTTGATAAGACATATGCCCACTATGAGTGGTCATGTGATGCAGTTTGTTTTTATAGTGAGGGATCTCTAATTATAAAAATGTTCTAGCCACCTGTCTGAATGAGTACATATAAACTAAAGTATGTTCCCTACTTCTCAAACTGATAGGTGGAAGTAAATGGGACTTCAAAATCTCCATTTCAAAACTCGTGTTACTAAATTATTGAGATAAAATAGGACTGTAAATTAGAGTATTAACAGTGCTAGCTCAGTGCCTTATCTAACTGACTTAATCCTTACATACTATCTTTAGTTATGTATACATCAAACTGCAAACAGCACAGATCCACATCTACCTTTGCATAATTTGCTGGCAAATCCGAGTCTGTGATTTTCAACCAATGAGACACAAACACTATCATACTAATTCCCTACAAAAGCTTTCAACAGAACACCAGTACAGAAGAGCTTGAACAACTTAAAAGAAACTGGTCTCTATAAAAACTTCTATATGTCAGTTTTGACAGAAATTTATACATGTATTATTATCATATATTAAACTATACCTATATACAGTTTAGTAAAATAATAAAATAAAAAAAGAGACAAACAGTCATACATATAATTATATTGTTGTAAAGGAAATACAATTTATCAATTTAAAAAAAAAAATATTTTATACAATTTTATATAGTACATTGGTATTAAGGCCATTAGGATGCAAAGTATCTAACTTATGAATCCAATAAGTTTCTTTTATGAGTCTATTCATGTCTCCATGCACAATATCTATTGGCATGAAAGAGAAATTGAGTAGAGATTGATTATTGGTATTAAAATGTGTTGAAATATTAGAGCAAAACTGAGGATCTCTATAATATTTGTATATGAAAGTGATGATTATTCATTCTCTTAGAAACTTGTTTTAGTGTTTGTCCAACATATTGCACATTACATTTTTTTACATGTTACATACATTTTACATATTTATAATTTTACAATTTACATTTTTTGTTACTTTTACCTTTCACCACCTGTATCTGTCAACTGATACTGATATTTATAAAAATACATTTAATATAATTTAATATCGCTTACAAATCTTACTTTTATCACTGCAATCTATAGCCAAGAATGTAATTATGTGCAAATCCACTAATAGATCATGAGATGGCAGGCGTGGATCTTCACTTTTTGTTAGTTGCATATGTTATAAATCATTACATACAGTTTTATTTCAAAGTACAAAATATATTCAGACATTCAACATCATTTACAACCTTCTTCTATTTTCTTGTATCGCAACAGTATATGTTATCAAAATTCAGTCCACACAGTGTTGCATGCAGGACTTTGCAAACGAGGAGCTCCACTACCACTTCCAAAATTGATGACAACAGTAAACAGTAAACATTTAAGAGTGATAGACATAAATATAAACTTACAAATTAATTATATTTCTGCATCAAAAGTCATTTGCCATCATTTCAACCCTCAGAAATAAGTGTGTAATCTGCTTCAATGTCCATTCATAAACAGATTTTGACATGATATAGGCAATAGCTTTTCAAAAGAATGCACTTATTAACTTCAATTTGTGGATCCCCTATAAGTAAAGATTACAAAATACATGCTGCTGCAATTTTACTTTTACTTTCCATGGAATGAAATTATCACCACTGAATTTGGCAATTATTCATCTTCCATATTTACAGATCTGCACAGACATAATTGAAATATGTGGGAGTGTAGTTACTTTCTTTGATTTATTAGTACTACATGCATATTTTGTTGTGAGAAAGATAAAATGAAAAAAGAATGAAGGTTGTAATACCGTGACCTGGATGCAACATTGTCCAGAATTGTAAAGAATTACCTTGAAAAAATGGATGAAGGAAAGTAACTGCAATCAGGTATTTGTCTTGAATTTATGTAAGCTATATGTCTTGACAAATTGGATGTTACCTAACATAAGCTTATCTTGTCTGGAGAACAGGTAATTATTATGTACCATATATACAAACATAAGAGTTGAGTCTGACTGCAAACAACATACTGGTGATAATGTGGTGGCAGATCAGTGTATATGCTGTTTGTTCTACTGATAATTCCTAACTACATCACACAGGTCCAGATCTGCTTGTGCATTATGTAACCTCAGACCTGGGTCTGTGCAGTTTGCAGCTTGATTCAACTTTTAAGTGTGGATATATGGTAGTTCTTGTACATCAGATACAACAAAAGACCAATTATAAGTAATATTTATAAAAAAAGTTTATTCCAGAATAGTGCTGTTTATATGAAAGACATGGAGAATCAAGTGCTGTATCCTCTAATGCTGAGCAAGATTTGGAAAGAAGGGGCCATTTATCTCTTTCAATATGATTATTCTGTATGAAGTGATATGCATGCATCCACATTTGCTGACTGATGAAGAAGTTGGCTGACTGCCTATTAGGACTCCTGAAAAATAAAAATCAAACTTTTGGAATCTTGATGCCACTGAATTTATTTCCACAAAGAAAAGGATCTTACTACACAAGTGCTCACTTATTATTTACTGGGGAGACAACTCAAATAATTTATATATTTCGGCAAGTCTTGGCAACAAAAGGATTGAAATTACTTGGCAAGGTTTGTAAATTTTATTTGTGAATGAGCACAGATTAAGATTCTATTTTAACTTAAGAAAATACTGATTTTTATGAAACTGCAGAATACAACGGTGAAATGACTTTGAAAACAATCTGCATGCCTTGGTCACAGTGCCTCAACCTTAAAGAAGTCGCAACATCAGGAGGTGTTATTATGCATGTTACATACAGAACAAGAGTCCCTCAAAGGGACCGATGCTCTACTGTTTGAAAAGAATTTCCAGGAATTCAAAATAAGGCTAATTCTGTTCTTTTAAACTGCGGAGTGTTGAAACTAACCCAGGTATTATTTAACAATAAGATTTTCTATGGCAGTCATATTTGATGTAAGATCTGCACCATTTTCATTTAGGACAAACTAGACACCGTTAGAAGACCTTTGGTTAAAACCCTGTGTTGATATGACCATCTATTCAGGATAATTACTGACATTATTCAACATGATCATTGAGGCAGCCATACTGGATGTATGCAAGGCAACATTTTCATTTAGAACCCAAGTAGGTATCATAAGAATTCCTTTGGTGAAAACCATATTGGTACGACCATCAATTCTGGAGTAGTGATAATATTTTCAAGATGGCTGCAATGGTGGCCATACTGGATGTCAGATCTGCATCATTTTCATTCAGGACCAACTAGACAGGATAAGAAGTCTTTGGTGAAAACCTTATATCAATATGACTATAAGCTCATATAGTAGCAACAATAAGATTTTCAAGATGGCTGCCATGGCAGCCATATGTTGGATCAGATCGTCACTGCTTTCATTCAGGACCATATTTAGTTAACTGGTGAAAACCCCATGTCAATATGACTTTCCATTAAGGAGGAGAACCAATATTACGATTTTTTCAAGATGACTACCATGGTGGCTATAATGGAAGTCAGATCAGTGTCATTTGCATTTCATATCAACTAGACATCATAAGAAGTCTTCTGGTGAAAATTCAGTGCTGATATTAATATCCATTTAGGAATGGCATCAATAACTTAAGCAGCAACATATTTTATTTAGGACCAATTAGACCCTGGGATGAATGTTTGTGCAAAGTTTCAAAGTAATTTAGTAAAAGAAGCAATAAGAAAATTGTCATAACAGATGGACAGACATAGGACAATGGACAACAAGCTATCCCATAAATTTCTATGCTTTATGACCAATAGATCTAAAAATTATGATAGGAATGTATGAACATAAATAATACAGAAGTCACATGATAAATCCTATTCTAGATAATCAGAGTATATGGATAATTCAGCAAGGTCATTTTACTTTTTAACTAATATTTGAGAATTGTTAGCATATCTATTTACCTGGAAAAGAAGCACGTACAGGTAAAACCCATTATAACGCGATTTGTTGTAATGCAATTCCGCTCCCATTTTTTAAGTTAAGACAAACTCTCTTTTTAACATCTTAAATACATACTCTCAGAAAAGCCGATTATTCCTATCCCTGACAGATTTTTAATCCCAGCACCGCATTTAATGTTGCCTTAACTTCACCGTGCACCGTTTCCGCCATAGTGGCATGTATACAATTCAAAACGGAAGTATATTTGATGTCTGATGAAACCCAGTGAACAAGACAAAATGATATATGATCAAGAGCTTAGTTAAAACTGATGATATTGAAATTTCAATGTACATTTTCTATGGGGAAGTTTTTTGAAAAATTTGTTAACGCGATCCCACTTATAATACGATGTTATTCTTTGGATCTCAAGCATCACATTATAATGGGTTTTACCTGTATTTAGCCCCATTTTTCAAGTCTTCCAACAATTTAGTTAAAACATAATTGGAGGAACAATCAAATAGTCTGATGAATTTGTAATATTACCTTGCATGGTTTTCAGTTGAATGTTCAGTTAATTCCTATACAAGTATAAAATATTATGACTTTAGTACAAAACTAATGTTTATATTTTTGTGGAATTTAAAAATGAAAACCAAGCTAGATACAGGCAGAATTGGCCTAGTTCTCATCACACAATTAATTTCTTTTGAGTGCCAAATGTATGTGTTTCTCATACTGCAATGTTTTGGGGCTTCACCAATGTTACAAATTGTGATTTTTTTTTTTCCTAACTGGCAATAAAATGTACCATCTGGTGACAAGATATTTTGGCTGTTTTAACTTGTATATATGATCTTTGGTCTGGAGTGGAAAAATTCAAAGGCATCATGAAAGGAGCAGCAAACTTGGATATAAAATGCACTGGAATCTATTTATTGTTATATAAACAAATCCTTTGTTCATACTGACAAACCCATCTTAACAGTTTATTGTTACATTATAACCTGCTTATGCTTACTCCTGGCCCAAGTACTGTATGCTGTGATACACTCAAATAGTCATGATACCTGACTAGCTACAACTGAACAATTTCCAAAGGCGGGATCAGGAATGTCTACAATTCAGCAAATGACGTTTTTCTTTAAAAAAACAAATGTACCAAGAACATAGTCTTGCTGAAACTTCAAAGAAAACTTTACCTTGAAGCACTGATTGTTCTGCATAAATACTAAGAAAATGAGACACAAATCAGTCTCAATCAATGTGTTACAAATATCTAATGTTACTGCTGCAATAACAAACCGGCATTTGTTTGGTCCTCTGATGCTGGCATTTAGTGGTGACTTTAATAAGATATGCACCCTTAATCAAAGTAAGCAGACTACAATCTTCAATAAAAACAAAGCACCTATCATCAAAGGAAATCAGCACCAAACCTAAATAAAAGCATGGAATCTGATAGATTATTGCATTTCCCAAAAGTAATTGGAACATTTTTACTGTGCAATGAAAGTTTCCTTTTTGCTAGAAAAATGTTTATGCTTAGAATTGCTTTCAATGGCAGCAGAAAACAAATTAAATTTCAAATCTTTTTAAATCTCATTGTCAGGTCAAATGATGGTGGGAGATCTCACAAAGATGTTTGTTACACTTTTTAATTTATTCATGTGTTTTCATTTCCCCATGGTTGCCTTGGCAAGATGATAGCTATCTCCAGCTGACCGAAATCCAAGCCAATTTAAGTACATGTACATGTAGCATGTAAATAACTATACAGCCATGTGCTACTAGCAATAATAAATATCTTACTGAATTGTTTGGTGACATGTGTTTGTTGACAATGGGATAAAGATCAAATGAAGACAAACATTTTTAAAAATATATTTGTTATTTGTGTTTTCAAAGAGGATCTGAATGATATCTGAATTTTCTCACATGGCATATACTTGAATTCGTGGATTTTTCATATACATGTACAGTACTTAATGCATTATAGATGCTTCAACACAAACACAAGTTGTCAATATACAAGTGTATATCAGACAGGTTATGGTTTCAATTAATCAAAATTTTCACTGTTTATTTTCTCTCAGTGTAAATCCTATTCATTGATGACAAGTGATCTCTTAAAAATTTCACCTGTATGCAAAATATGATTTTTTTTATAGGACCTGCCCCACCTTATCTCAACATCTGCTTAAGAGGAAAGTATTACTTTGGTCCCTAGGATGCTGAGATAAACAGGCAGTATTGTATTATGAAAATAGCAACATTTTTTTTTAAACTTGGAGACAAAATACTGAGATTGGCGATTTTTGGGGTGACAACTTTTTTAAGGCCAGTGCCATTTGATAAGGACTACACAATACTAGTTTTTCTCTCACATTTACTAATATTATTCTAATGAAAAAAGCAAGAAATAGGAGCTGAAACCTGATGATTTGGATTTTGTTTATCTGATGCCTTTGCCTGATGACTTGTTGCCGCTGTAACATGGGCAATGGGGGCTCCAGAATCCACGAATATATCAGGAATACTATTCCCAAAGAAAATCTTGGCATTACCGGCAAGCGCTTGATATCTTACTAGCTCTAAGTACTCCTTTGTTAATTTAAGCTGAAAAGAAGAGCAAGAAAAATATTCATTAGAGATTCATAACAAAGATAATAAAACAAACATGCATTTGTGAAAATATTTCTGCTACTCAGAAATCAAAGTTTATATTTACATGAAGATAGAAACTATACTCTTGATAGTTTGCCTTATATAATTTCTAAGATTCAATGGTGTTGGGGTCCACGGATTTACCCCAGCAACTTTGCCGCCACCACCCGCCTATATTTTGTAAATCAATAATCATTTTTGACAACAAAAATAATATTTTAAAATCTTCAATTTTTGTGGCCCTTGTACTACTAAAATAATAAACACACTGGAGACTATTAAAATACATAAAACACCCAGTGATTCAAACTAGCAATAATGATAATAGCTTGCCATTGTACTCATACTGCTTATTAATCTAGTTGTAAAGTGTGTGTGTGTGTGTGTGATTTGGATTTTTTAATGTAGCTTTAACAATTTTTCAGTCATATTGCTACGATGTCTGCAGTGTGGCAGTTTATAGTGATGTCTAGCACTGGGACATCATGCTGCAGACATGTAGCATGATGTCCCACCCAGTCACATTATCCTGACACCAGGCCGACCAGTCCTAACACTAACCTCATAATGCTGAGCGCCAAGCAAGGCAGCTGTTAGTACCATTTTTATAAGTCTTTGGTATGACTCGGCCGGGGATCGAACCTACAACCTCTTGCATCTGAGGCAGATGCTCTAACCACTAGGCCACCGGAGCGGTCAGCTGTAAAGTAATATGTATCACAAATACATTTATAGTGATATATAACATCTTTATCCACTGTATCAAGATATGCACAGGGTAAATTTATTCATTCTCGCAGATACAGAAGTAAAATATCCTGGACTGACTAAATTTGTCAAATATTATTACACTGCTGCCAGTTTTGACCAGTAAATCACATATTTAGGCACTAAGTGAGGAGGCACAAAAATAGTGAGTTGTGATGAAGTAATGATAAAAACCTTGTGCAAATGGATGCTAGCCAAAAGTCCATCATACAAGCTCTTCTGGTCTATTATCTATAAACTCAAAAATATAACTGTCAAACACTGACAGGAATTCTTTATAGCTTACTTTCACTGCAAGTGTTATAATACACAACTACATGAACAAATTTAAATTTCATCCAAAGTTTCATGGCATGGAAACAAACAATGACACTATTAGGCTCAACTACTTACAGACAGAATATATGGATTATTCAAATGCAAGGACATGGGAAAGACTTGCTAACATATAAGTATGAAGAAGGTTAGGAATTGTATGCCTAATCATCATCCCCATAAAGTGGGGTATGCAAAACCAAACAGTTACCATGATAATGCTGCCATACCTGATTAGCTTGAGCTTCATTCTGAGCTTTATAAAATTCAGCATCACTCTTAGCTTTTTCTCTAGCTAGATGAGTTTGATCTAAAATAAGACAATGTGAAACATTTACTGTAAAAACAAAATCAAACATACGGAAAAATACTTTTCTACAATTGTATTAAAATCCATAAATAAAACTGGAGCTATCTCCATGGCCCAACATATCTCCACATCTTTTTATTACAATGTCAAACCCCCCACCGACCCCCAACACTTCATGACTGACTGTCGGGACATATTCCAAAATCCTATGAATATATCTTATGCCCTTTTAGTACAAATGCATTTATAAAGTTTGGGCAAAAAATATTCAAACATGTCACTGTAATTGGCTATGTTTTACCTTTAAACATTACCAGGAAACCCCCAAGGGATGGGTACAAAAAAGTATATTCCCCTCCTCTCACTGATGGTTTACCAGATGGGCAACATATGTCCAAAGCTGATGACAGATGGACATGTGGACTAGCTCACTAAGGGTATCAAAATATCCCGGATTAAAGTGCCGGGATAAAAATTCCTTGCACGTACATGTTCATAAATGTGACTGACAAACAGTTAAATACCACTTCCATAACTATCCTAATCCTATACTTGTGAACTCTGACCTATTACTAAGCTTCCTGCATGTCTGATCCATTATTAGTCCCTAAAGAGCATGTGTAAAATCTAATGACAATCTACAGATGCAACTGTCATCACAACAGAATTGGCCTGATAGACAGACATATGGACAATATTTTATCTCACATTTTCCAGCACATGATAGGCTTTAACATGGCGAACAGTATAACTCGTGGAAAAAGAACCCAGGAAAGACCGGGTAAGATCCACCCACCCATGGGAAGCTACTGGCAAGGTTTCTCACATAGACAGATGAGATATCAGTGATTGGTAAAGATGACAGCTTTAGACCACTCAGTCACCTGGGCTGAACTTGCCTTTTCAAAAATGTTGCATTAGACAGGAAAACATCAGATGAAGGACCAGACAGGTATGCTATGAATTCACACAAATTCACAGGAGAACCAATTTCCCTACATTTTCATGCTATTTATAATCTTTGAATTTAAAATTCAATGAAACAATTATCCATTACTGATTGCAACTGGATCCTTTTCCTTCAATGGGACTGAGTCACAAATTGAAAGTAACTACAATAACTTTTTTGTTTTGTGCAAATCCATGAAAATCGATATACAAAAACATAAAAGAATATCAGAACACTAAAAGATACAAGAATTCACAGTAAATTCCCTAAAATTCTATACTTTGCAACAAAAGTTGAAGTCAAATATGTAAAAATATTTTCTGATGTGGTGGAACCTGTATAATTGAGCAATGAGGTAGAAACCAAAGTTCGAGATAACTGGTCAGCGAGTTAGAATACTTTATGTTAATACCAATGTAAGTTTGTCACTGCACAAATTTTGTTGTCACTATTGTCAGAGATCCAGATTACCTTGGGACAAAAGTAGACAAGTTTTGCAGCTACCACTGACAGGAATCTGGATCAACTTGCAACCAAAGTAGAAAAGTTTTGTGGCCACCATTCAAAGAAATCTGGACTACCTTGGGACAAAAAGAGACAAGTTTCTGGGCACCATTCACAGAGATCTGGATTTCCTTTGGATCAAATAAACCAGTTCCACTGTATCCCTTTCTTTTCAGCTTTTCATTTGTTGCTGTTGTTTCAATTGTATCTTCTGCTTGACTGATGACTGGCAGGGGTTATAATTGAATTACTGAACTATTATATCTACAATTTTATCATAGTATTATATCTGCATGTTTAACTGATGGCTGATGGGTTATAATCAAAGTAATGTATTATTCTATCTGCAGCATTGACTACTGAATTATTATATTTACAAACTATTGGATTATTATATCTGCAACATTACTCTAACTGATGTCTAATGGGATTATAAATGAAGTACTGTAAATTTATTATATCTAACAAAGTACCATATTATTATATCTGCAGCTCTGGCTGATGACTGACTGGAGTTCTAATCGAAGTACTGTATTATTATATTTATAAAAGTGCCATATTATATCTACAGTCTGATGACTAACAGGGCTTATAATCAAGGTACTGTATTATTTATATCTACAAAGTACTGTATTATTATACCTGCAGCTTTGACTGATGACTGATGGGTTATAATTGAAGTACTGAATTATTGTGCCAACAAAGTACTGTATTATTATACCTGCAGTTTTGACTGATGACTGATGGGTTATAATTGAAGTACTGAATTATTGTGCCAACAAAGTACTGTCTTATTATATCTGCAGCTTTTACTAATGACTGATGGGTTACAATAAAATTTCTGTATTATTATATCTACAAAGTACTATATTATTATATCTACAAAGTACTCCATTATTATATCTACAAAGTACTCTATTATTATATCTACAAAGTACTCTATTATTGTATCTACAAAGTACTCTATTATTGTATCTACAAAGTACTCTATTATTATATCTGCAGCTTTTACTAATGACTGATGGGTTACAATCAAATTTCTGTATTATTATATCTACAAAGTACTATATTATTATATCTACAAAGTACTCCATTATTATATCTACAAAGTACTCTATTATTATATCTACAAAGTACTCTATTATTGTATCTGCAAAGTACTATATTATTATATCTATGAAGTACTCTAGTATTTATCTACAAAGTACTCTATTATTATATCTACAAAGTACTCTATTATATCTACAAAGTATTCTATTATTATATCTGCAAAGTACTTTATTATTGTATCTACAAAGTACTCTATTATATCTACAAAGTACTCTATTATTGTATCTACAAAGTACTCTATTATTGTATCTACAAAGTACTCTAATATTATATCTAATGACTGATGGGTTACAATCAAATTTCTGTATTATTATATCTACAAAGTACTATATTATTATATCTACAAAATACTCCATTATTATATCTACAAAGTACTCTATTATTATATCTACAAAGTACTCTATTATTGTATCTGCAAAGTACTATATTATTATATCTATGAAGTACTCTAGTATTATATCTACAAAGTACTCTATTATTATATCTACAAAGTACTCTATTATATCTACAAAGTACTCTATTATTATATCTACAAAGTACTCTATTATTATATCTACAAAGTACTCTATTATTATATCTACAAAGTACTCTATTATATCTACAAAGTACTCTATTATTATATCTACAAAGTACTCCATTATTATATCTACAAAGTACTCTATTATTATATCTACAAAGTACTCTATTATTGTATCTACAAAGTACTCTAATATTATATCTAATGACTGATGGGTTACAATCAAATTTCTGTATTATTATATCTACAAAGTACTATATTATTATATCTACAAAGTACTCCATTATTATATCTACAAAGTAGTCTATTATTATATCTACAAAGTACTCTATTATTGTATCTGCAAAGTACTATATTATTATATCTACGAAGTACTCTAGTATTATATCTACAAAGTACTCTATTATTATATCTACAAAGTACTCTATTATTATATCTACAAAGTACTCTATTATTATATCTACAAAGTACTCTATTATATCTACAAAGTACTCTATTATTATATCTACAAAGTACTCCATTATTATATCTACAAAGTACTCTATTCTTGTATCTGCAGCTTCCACTGATGACTGACAAGAGTCATAATCAATGTAATGTACTATTATGTCTGCAGCTTTGACTGACAACTGATGGGTTATAATCAATGTACTGTATTATATCTGCAGCTTTGACTGATGACTAATGGAGGATATAATCTAAGTAACTATTATTATATAAACAAAGTACTGTATTATTATATCTGCAGCTTTCACCAGGTCATATTGGATGTATGATTCACATCATTTGTATAAATTTGAAAGACCCCAATGCCAGGATGCATTCTTTCAATTCTGTTAAGGAGCTTTTGAGAAATCTTTCAAGATTTTATTTTTAGTGAAGATGGATATATCTGATTGCAGATTTGTATAATTTGAATAAATCTGAAAGGGTTTTCATGCCAGGATGTGTTTGGCAGTTTTGGTCAAATTTTCTGTGTAGCTGTTTTAGAAAAGTTGTTTAATGGTTTTTCTATTTTTAGTCATGGTGGCCATACTGAGATAGTGGTTACTTTCAATCTGCCCAAACCATGCAGAGTGCCTTTGTCTTAGTGCATAGGTATAGAGGACTTAAAAAGGCAATTACCTTTACATAATTCTATGCACATACATTATAATGACATATACAATGTATGTTGTCGGGCATTTCTGCGCACCTAAAGTTTCCGTCACCAATATTGACACAAAACACATACTGAATTGAACTGATTGACAAAAATAAAATACTGCAATGCTTACCATTTGAAAAGAGGCAATTTTCACCAGAATATTCTGTTCAAAATACTATTAACTTTGGACACACCGGATACCACCCCTGTGTTTTCATGACTCGTGATATGTCGGCCTATTCTGCGCATAGTTTTGAAAAGATGTAATGTTTATTAAACAGGCTAAGGAAATGAAATACATTACTTTGGACTGTTTCTGTCAACATTTTGGTTGAGTAATTAGGTCAAGTTTATAGCTGGTTTTACAAAATTCAACTTAGCAATGTCACTAAATGGTATGCAATATTAAGCAAACTAAACTGATTGTGTTAAAAAATTAGTAAAGTTCATCATTTAATAAAAAAATAAGCTATTACATTGAAGAGAACCAACAATGAATAGGATGTAATGTGTTTACAATGTCTTGTTTATGGGAATAAAAGTTACTAAAGAATTTAGAAACATACTATACGTCAGGGAATTTCTACAAAATACTGTTCTAGCTTCAAGTTCACATTGTGGATAGCAGACAATTTTGTATGTGTGGGGCAGCTTCTTGCAAAATTGGAAACTTGGATTAAAATGCAGTATTGTTTTAAGGTATACATTTCCATTTTTTATATAATGTATTTATTTGTATGATTCTAAAAGATACATAGTAAAATGGATTTTCTGGGTTACAAGTTCAAGAAGGTCATGGAGTGGGTCTTCATGTTGACATTTAGAAATCACATTTTCGTATGCAATTAGGGTAGAAATCTGGGATATTTTTGTACACTTTATGAATATCACTTCCTTAATAAAAGGACGATTGTTCTTTCTTGATACAAATTGGATATTCAACCAAAAACAACACCTGATTCAATGTTTACATGAATGTTGTATCGCTGCGCAGATTTACCTGACGTGCAAAATTGCCCGACATGGTGGTACTTACACTGTGTTAATTATGACTGTCTTTTATTTGGGGAGGGGGGATTATGACAGACAAATGTAACCTACAAAATTAGATTTGTTAACTTGCATTAAAAGAGAAAAATAATGCAGTTTGAGTGGAAATAATTAAACATGAAATGAAAATGGAGTTAAATAATTTAAAACAAGAAAAATTTTAGTAAATGAAAAACTTTTAACCTTTTTGTGAAGACCAAAGAAATATATTTGGCATAAACTTAATATTCATATCAGATAAAAAGTTGTAAACATTTGAAACTAATTGTAATTCTGAACTTATAAATATTACTGACTCTATGCATAATATACTGAAAGATTTTTGTTACATATACAGGAAAAATTATAATTTATAGACAGCCAGAATAATAGCAATTGTAATGATTTGAAACGGGTTGTTTTACATTGATGCTAGCGTTCCTTTGTGTTTCAAGAGCATTTAGGGAAACTGACAAGTCATAAATATATAAAATCCTGATTTTGATTAAATCATATATTTTTGGTATCATTTTTTGAGAAATGAAGTTCATAATTTGAGCCCACACAAAAAACAAGATAAAATAACATGTGGAAACCCAAGACACCAGCTTCAAGTGCAACAGATACAACACAAATTATCATTCTTGTGTGGGTCTCTTCTGCCACAACAGACACTGCCCAAAAACTAACTGACAACTACAGAGTGCAACTGTACAGTCTTCTGAGACTGAAGGATGTTGATATGATTACCAATGGCTATGCTCCAAAGCAATAGTACACAAATAAAAACTGCTTCAAACAGCATTACCTTTAAAAAAAAGAGAGGCAAATTATGAAGTTATGCAGGAAATGGCATCTAATCATGTAGCTACAGTCATGTTGGGACTATGCAGGTGAAAATAAAACTAGAAACAGAAGAGAAAGTTACAAAATAAAGGGTGGTAATTGATTGAGAAGGCACAATGTAAAACTATAAAAAAAAAAATTTCCATGGGAGGTAACTGCAAACCAAATAACATCACATATATTCAATGGTTTCAATCCATGCTGGTCATGTTACAAAAGTACAGATCTAAGACTTGAAAAGATAGATTACTTCAAGACATTTACTCTCAATATACAGTTTTTCCAACACAATACATGCTCCAAATTCACTAGTGGCAAAACAAATTAAGTCCTGAACTTTAAAACTAGTCACCTTCAATCTCTGACATTTTCCTCTGGGACTCCTTCTCCATTAGTTTCTGTTCCCAGTTAATCTTTGACACCTCTGCCAGTTTTTCTGCCTCTGGATATAAAAAAGTAGAAAGTAAGTCAAGTGTTCAATCCAGAAATGGAAAAATGGGGCAGAAATGGTCTTTGTCAGGTTAAAAAGTTGACTTATTTAGAAATAACATGGTTGCAAATGTCCTAACCTGTTCTTGTTTATTCAGAAACACACTGGATTGAATTATTAAGTCTTCCCTGCTGCAGGTAATTCATACCTTTTATTTAACTCTTCATATGTAATTAGCCATACTCATCAAGAATTTGTTTTTGGACACTTGAGTCTACACTTTTTCCCTGCAAACTGCTTTGAAAATAAATGCAGCCAAGTTTTTAAGTACAATTTCTTCTACTTCGTGTTTTCTATCCATCATCATTTACTTACAATGCAGTGCTCTCAATTCAATCTGCGTAAAATCAACCAAATATTTTTTTATTTTCCACAATGCATCCAAGGAGTCAATAGCACATGGGTACACACTAAGATGCACACTGGGTACATGTACAATTATCTATTCTTCCTAAAGTGGATGCAAAATTGGTCCATCTGTATTCCAAATCGGACTTTAATTTGGCTATTCGTATTTTAGTGACTGCTGTTCAGGCTGATATAATATTTAACGTAAATTTTGACCTGATGTAGTTTTATGATTTATTTAGAGACTGCTAGATCATAAAAATTCTCCACCAATAAAAATTCCCATGGTATGGGACATTCTACTTACAAAAACCTAGACATTTGCTAG
This sequence comes from Megalonaias nervosa, assembly GCA_016617855.1. Taxonomy (NCBI): domain Eukaryota; kingdom Metazoa; phylum Mollusca; class Bivalvia; order Unionida; family Unionidae; genus Megalonaias; species Megalonaias nervosa. Next base: position 98,236 of record JAECUM010008117.1, on the reverse strand, counting down.
AGGGTCAGCACTAGGTGTTGCAGAAAGACAGTTCTTACACATTGTCTGGTTATTCTTGGTTCTGTGCAGTATCTTTTAAGCTTCACTAGAAAAATATCCCTTACACCCAAGAATAAACAATGTTGTGTAGAATCAAAGTATTGCTGGTACTTTTAATTAGACATGACTAATCATCTGAAAAATGATTTAAGTCTTAATTTTATTCCACAACAAACTTAGATTTTAAAAAATTTCTGCCATATGCTTTTCTTAATTTAATGCTTTCTGCCAAAGTACTAAAGAATCAAGAACAGTGTATGTACTCTTTATACAATACTGTCTGCTATCTAAGTGACCAAAACTTCTCCAAAACTTACCTATAATAGCTCTTTTCCTCTCTGTCTCTGCTTCTTTTTCTACCACTTTCTGTTTCTGAACTGCAATAAGCAATTTGGTCTTCTCTCCCTCCCTATACAGAAATGAACAATTGATAGTGCAAATAACAAATAAGCACCATCTTCACATTTCATTAGAGTGCAAGAATTTCTTTTTTCAACAGAATTGTGAGGCAATAGCCAATGAGTACTTCATAGGTTTGTCAGGCTGGCCCTAAACCAGACATTCTTACTTGTAAGTGTATGCATGAGAGATATTAGGAAAAAAATCGATTCATTGATATGATGTGCCACAGGTACAGCTTTTGTTAATTCATTATCCAATCTAGAGTTGAAGTAAGATTCTCAAATGTCAAATCTAATCCTAAAAAGCAACTTCAGTTTTTTCATACTGTTAATTTGCATTTTAAAAAAGGTCAAACACTCAATTATCAACCCATGCAAAAAGAAATATTATCAAAATCAAACATTATTTGTCATTATTGTTATAAGACTTCCTCAACATAAGTAGAAATTCAATACCCACTAACAGCACAAACATGATAAAGTTACAAAATTATACAACTGGCAGCTTCAATTTCTTTTTACAAAAACACTTACATAGCTTCATAATTTTTCCTAATCTGCTCAGGGATCTTCGGTTTGGTCACACGGACTGACTGGACTGTCAGACCTGGTGCCATCTTGTACAAGTCCTGCTGGAGTGCTGTTTTCAGGTTTTCATCAATTTGATCTACAGATACAGTATATAATGGTCAATCATAGCGCATGTGACCCATATATCTCAATTCTAAGACAAAGGGGTCACTAAAATAAGTAAAGACAAAAAGCCCTGATACATAAATCTACATAACAAGTTGCTGTGAACATGCAATTTGATGCAAGCTAACATGTGTCAGTATATTTACATGCAAATCCTATTCAATCATCAAAGTTTTATACTTCACAGTTTCATGACTGCATGCAAATATATTGAAATGCAGCATCTCATCTTTCCCAGATATTCATCTAAAAACTGCAAGTACCATATATACTCGCGTATAAGCTCGTTCGTGTATAAGCCAACCCCCAACTTGACTAGGTAAAAATAGAAAAAATTGCATGACCCACGCATAAGCCGACCCATAAGTTAACAACTACATCACAAAATGCACAAAGTGAGTTCTAAATACCGGTACATTTATTTAGGCAAATCGCATTACTAAAATAAATATTATCTTCAAACTCAACAAAAATGAAAGTAAGAAATCTAATTTATATGTTGAAATAAAAACAATTTATCTTCAATGTTAAATAATAATTGAAATAATAACGTCCTCATACTAAAATCCTGAATTATAAAAGTTTTATCACATTCAGAATCCTTCAAAATCTGGCTCGGTATCAGAATTGCCAAACAGTTCACAAAACTCGGCTTCTGTTATGGGCGTGCTGTCATCGTATACGTCGTCATTGTCATCAGTGTCATCCGATAGTGTGTTGTTCTGCTTCTCATTCTCCTCGTCACTGTCTGATTCAAATATGGCATCATCCTCAGTTCCATCCATGGCATTGCTGATACAGCACTTTCGAAATGATTTGGCAATCATGTCCAATGGAATTGAGTCCCATACGTCTTTGACCCACTTGGCAACCAAGTCAAGGTCTGGCCTTGTGAAATTCCTGCCTTTTGTCATCTTCACTGCGCCTGAACAAACCCATTCGGACCACATCTTTCATACCCTGTCCTTAAATGGCTTGTTAAGGCAGACATCAAGAGGTTGTAACACTGATTTCGATTTCATCTTCTTTGCGGCCTTTTCGACTTCATCTGTTTTGTGTGCTCGAAACATGTCCCAGACAAGCATTGAAGATTTCTGAAGAAGTGCACCTGGTCTCTTGTTTCAGACTTTCTCCAACCATTCAATCGTTCCACTTTTGTCCATCCATCCCCTTTCATGTGCATGAACGATGACACCAGCAGGAAATTTCATGCATTTTGGCAGCATCTTCCTTTTAAAAATTATGACAGAAGGCAGCTTTGATCCATCTGCTAAACAGGCCAAAACAACCGTGAAATGTGTTTTTTCATGGCTGGTTGTTTTTATCAGAATACTTTTCTCACCAACAGTATTGACTGTTTTATTGCTTGGTAAGTCAAATGTCATAGGCGTCTCATCCATATTTCCAATTTGTGATAGTTCGAATGAGCAATCCATTCTGCGTTTAATGATGAACTGCTGAAATGATTCAATTTTTTCTTCCAAGTCTTTTGGTAGCTTTAGAGCTATCTTTGTTCACTGCCTGAGGCTGAAACCATGCCGGTTCATAAAACTAGAACACCAACCAGCTGATGCAACAAATTTGGAATCTGTCATCTTGCATTTGTCATCTTTCGCCATCTGCATAGCACGCAGACAAATTGCAGTTCATGTGACAATGTATCCATTTTGTCGACATTCACTTACAAAATCACTGAGTTCTTTCTCCAATTCAGGGAATGAGGCGATCCCAGTCCGACGAGCCTTCTTGATTTTTGGCATTTCTTCCAATGCTGCTTTGCTTTTCCGCCATTCCCGTACTTGCTTCTCGTTCACACAAAATTCGCGTGCTGCAGCACAGTTATTTACTTCTGCATATTCAATAACTTTAAGTTTGAATGCTGCATCATAAGCAGAAAGCTTTCTTTTACTTCCAACACTATTCATTTTATCTGATTGAATATAAACTTCAGGAAAGATTAAACTGAAATAATTTTTGATTGTGGTAGTATCCTATTTATACCTTATCCTGTAATTTTACCCATGGGTGGTTGGTTATCAATTTGTGTTGGATAATTATTGATCATTGTTTTGGGTTTTTTATCAGTTTTTTTAACTGCCGGTAGCATGATTCAGTTGACCAAAATATGATTGGTTTTCAGCGTGGACATTGTTCAAGTATTGTGACAGTTATAACTTTGAGCAGAAACCATGTCCACTACCTTATCTCATTAAACAATACATCTGAGAGTCGGTATGTATTAGTAAATTCAGTGGCATTGTGCTACAAAATCCCTGAGGCATTTACCACAGATTAAGCATACCGGTAGTTATTGTACAACAATCTACAACTAACAAACCACTCTGCTATACAACCAACTAAACAACAGTAGAAGATAAACTGTGGCTGCCTTTTACTTCTAAAACACCTGTCAAAGAAATCCCTCAAATTATATTTTTAACAATTAATCACGCTGACTCGTATATGCTACTTGCCTGTTCTTTACCCTTCCTAGGCGCGTGTGCAACAAACACCTATGGAGCCTCTCGCAATGGTTGCTGTAAGACTATCGTACATGTACATGTACATGACTCTCCACACCAAAATGGTTGTGTCGTAAATACCTTCAGTATCATAATTCTTAAATCTTTTTATTTACTGTAGTTTCTTTTCATATTAACATTGAAATAAGCTAGCGTGCATTTGTACAGTACCGCAGAGTTTAATGATTACTGATTAGTTGAGGGTTAAATATTTCATTGAGAGATTACTAATAAGGCAGTTCTTTTGGAAAATACACGTACCACCGTGGCTCAAATAACATGTATGGCTGCATTTTTTGGTGGGTGGACATCTGTCATATAGGCGTCAAGAATGGTAATACATGTTTTTCATTCCTTATCCTACCAGTAAAGTTAGAAAAAATACTTGTTTCACTTCAAGGCGGCACATATCACATGAGCCATGTGGCATCATTAGGCATGTGATCTCATCTTCGGTGATCGACAGTAACAATAAATACCAGTAACTGAGAAGAAAAGCTCTAAAATTTTCAGACTTAGACCTTGGCCCGCAGATAAGCTGAGCCCCCCTTCTTCAAGGCTTTATTTTGTCCCTAAATTCTTCGGCTTATACGTGAGTATATACAGTATATTTATTTCAAAAGATTCCCACATACGTTGCTAAGTAAAAGTAATTCATCATTTAAATCAAACAAAGTCTCCCTAGCAAGTATTCACAATTCTGCCCTCTCTTGCATGTACTATACAATTACAAGAAAAGTAATAAGGTTACTATATCTACATAACTTTCTGCTATCAAAATTATTGGATAAAGAACAGAAGCACAAATGAAAATACATAAAATAAAAATTAAACTTTATGCAGAAACCATGCTGTTAGTATGTATGACTGAAAAGTCCACAAAAGTGGTAGAAATGATACTGTGAGTCTGTATGACCGAAAAATCTAAATAAGTGTCCATAATCACAGTTAGTTTGTATGACTTAAAAGTCCACAGATGTATCAGAAATGATACCATTAGTTTGCATGATTGAAAAGTCCACAAAAGTGGCAGAAATGATGCCATTTAGTCTGAAGGACAGAAAAGTCCACAGAAGTGTCATAAATGACACTGTTAGTCTGTGTGACTTAGAAGTCCACAGAAGTGGCAGAAATGACGTCAGTCTCCATGACTGAGAAGTCCAAAGAAGTGGTGTCAGTATAATTATGTTTTACTGTCTAGAACAAAGGAGGTTCATACTGCATTTGGCACATCTACTTGCAACAGTAATACCTGTGCAACATTTGGAATGTCCAAACTTATTATAGGAATAGCTTTGATGAACAGTTTTATGGCAGGTTGTACATAAATGTTCAAATAATAGTAAGAATTCATCATGTCCAAAAAACAAACACAGATAACTTGGCTCTATAAACAATATATTTCTAACAATCTGCAAACTGGCAACAGCAATCACCCAAATCAACCATGGTTGATAAAAATTTGGAGATGGTGATCAATTTCTATGAAAATAAAATGTTTGGAGATTAAAAATTATGGTACATATGCTGCTTACATGATGTGTTGGCAGATTTTTTTCTCCCAAAAGTACCATTTGCACTTTCATCCCAAAAACAGATTCTGCAAAACTGTAAGTGCCATTCTTGACAAGTAAATATACTACAGTTATGTAGTATAATTTAGGGACTTTGATATCTAGAGAGAAACATTTGATTTTCATACAAGTATCACCATATAACTATCATACCAAAGAGATCAATGTAGACTTCCTGGAGAGTGTGGATACTACAGAACTGGTTCAGCTCATGGTGAATTTTGTTGTAAATCAATGTCTTGTCATAATCAGCTGTGTAATTCTTCACAGTTTCATACACTGAAGATGAGCTCAACATGTTTACTACCTCCACACGATCAAAATAGATAATTACACCTCCACTGAAAGGGAAAGAAAAAATATGAAGGAATATCTGGCGTGTGTAATAGGAAATGAGCCAGGATTTTCTGTTGGATGTTAAAAATATTACATGCAACATTTGCATCCATTCCTGACAGTGGGCTAAATCTTGACTGCTTCAATAAAAGCTGGTCTTTGGCGTTCTTTTGTTTTTATGGATGATAATATCCTGGTAAAGTACCTCTTTAACCTGCAATGTTTGTGCTAATCCGTTACGAATTGTGCTGTACCTTCTATCTCCAAAAGTATTTACCTGACATAATTATGATCTAGCTGATCACTATTTAATCTCTTTATGATTTACAGTTGTCAACAGTGAGTACAATGTTAAATCCATGCTGTTTCTAGTAGACAAAGCAGCGAATGCATATGATAAACTACAGATTTTTTTTTTTCCATTTTAGGATATGCCAAACATTCCACAATAATGCAATCTGCACAGATGTGTTTTTACCCTAGAAATCTGTTTTGTTTGTATTTGGATGGTATTTTGCATGTCAGCAATTTGACTAACATTTACAAAGAATCTGTAAAATTGACATTATTTTATTATTATTATTAAAAAACAATTCTCAAAAATACATTTTAAAATACAATAAATATGTAAACTGTTCTTATTAAAATAGCTTCTTGATTTAAAATTGAATAAATTTCATAATTTGAAAATTATTATACAAATATCAGTATTTCAAAAATTATTTTGACTTGTATTCTTCACTGACTTTGTAAAAAAAGTACTGCATCATCTGAATAAGTTAATTATTATTTAGATTCCGCATGCTTATGTTCATAGTTCTGTCTTCTATACTAATACTAATAAAAATAATGTCCAAATTAGTTAATTCTTGTAACGCAGTGAAAGCACTGATATGTAAACATGACTTAAATATGAATTTTAAAAACTGAAGCCACTTTAATTCAGACTTTATTATTGTAAGATGCTTGGCATATTAACAAAAATCTCTACCCTACTTACAGGACATTTTTATGACCTAGAGAACCTGTTGTCTCCCTTTATTTTATATGTACCCATTCTAACAGTAAGTCTGCGTGGGTTCGAGTCTCGGATTTGGCCAATGTGGGTATGTGAGAAAGCTTGCCAGTAGCTTCTTATGGGTTGGTGGTTCTTTCCAGGGTTTTCCCCAAGTTCTTCCTCCACCATTAATACTGGCCGCCATGTATAGCCTATCATGTGCTGAAAAATGGCGTTAAACCCTACAACAACAACAACAAAATTAACAGTAAGTATCTTGCAAAGTTTATAAAGTATACAAGTACTTACTGTTTTTCTTTACCTGTGCAAGTGTCTGCATCATAACCCTGCAACTTGTCATGTAAATTAGGCTGCTCCATGTACTAAAAATAGCGTGGTTTTAAGACTGCAGATGTCACCGACTTTAATTTTCCAAAATTACAAAAGTCTGACATCAGGGAGCAATGAATGGTTTAAAATTTGTAATGAATGAATGATAAATAATACTTTTGGAGATATAAGGTAGGGTATAATTCATAATGGATCGGAAACTGACTAAACCATCAAATTATTTTAGAATTGTTCTTTTTGAAATACAATTGTTGTAATATTTATGGCATTTTCATTACCTTGTTCCAAAAGGGTACCTTTTTCACCTCATCTGACAGTAATATTTAAAAACTTTTGTCATTACCTTGTTCACAAAGAGTACATTTTTCAGCTCATCTGACAGCAATATTTGTGCTTGGCCAAGATCATGGGTATCTCTGGTGCTGACTGACTTTAGAGTGAAAAAAATTAGGATAAAAGTTTCTTTTAGAGCAGATAGATATATAAATGCAGTGATAATTAAAATACCTCCAGCATGCACAATCAGTTATCATAATTTCTGCATCTGTTTATGAGAGCAAAATAATTCGAACATTTGGGCTATTCTTATACCGCCATTTTGTTACGTTATTATCAACACTTTCCTTGAAGCAGTTATATGTAATTTTAGCAAAATTTAGAGCAACAAAATACATCATTATGAACTTATTAAAGACAAAGTAACATATAACCAAAGTCCAGAAAAACATACCTTTAACATTTTGATAACTTTATGACCTGGAAATATTAGTCATGCATATAACTCTGTGTCCACCAAACCATGTACTAATTATTGTCCTGTATAATTACAACAAAGACACCAGGAAGAAAATAATAGCCCACGTATAATAGATACAGCCCATAGTAAAAGTTCATATTTTGAAACTATGAGTCATAATTTCATTGTACTGAATTTTGTGTCCATAAAGTTATATGTGGAATCCATCGGTTCACACAGGGATCTTTTCTTGTTGTACTCAAACAGTTCTCTAAACACCAAAGCTGGAGCACATGAAACTACCTTACATCATTAAAACATGCATAGATATTGGAATTTGGCTACAAGCACTTGCACACTGTTCGTGTCCGTGGAGTTCCAAAGTTGTTATATGCGTAAACCAAATGTGACTACAATCAGAGCACCAATTTTGTTCAGGTAGCAGAAGTTTCGTCTGAATCAAAGGTAACATAGTTAAATTAGACCACTGGTTATAGCAATTTTAATGTTAGAATGGTGTTTCTGAAGAAGGGATGTTTTTCACTCTAGATTTATGTAGGCTTGGTTGAAACTGTAAAAATGGTAGTTACATGGCTGCCGTGTTTCTTGGCCAACATACCACAGGGCTTGAAATTAGTGGTAGTCCGCTAGCCTGAGGCTAATAGATTTCCTGTCGGACTAGTAACTTTCATATTTTAATAGTCCGATGGGCTAGTAAGTTTCAGTTAACAACAGTCAGTGTTTGTTACGCCATTCCCTAATAAAGACTCGACTTCAGTAGATGTTCTGCAGAACCAAAGCAGTGACCATTGTAAACATAGTCATAAAATATTAGCATGAGAAGATGAAGTCAATTTCTGCCTCAGAAAGGTGCGTTTCTATAACAAGAAGCCATCCGATTTTGTGCATTTCGCTTAACAGCGCCAATTATGGTCCTGTCATTAACAACGGAAGTTTGGTAATTGATCCTAATTAATCTGATAATGAATTAAATGAAAAATGATGTGGTATCACACTTCATTCACTTGACCAAAGTAACAAACTACAAAGCAGTATACCACATAAAAGAACATGGCAAAAACTATTCAAAGAAATTAGTTTGCATGTTTGTTTGTTTAAGGTTGCTTTTTTATTGCTCACTAGCCAAACGCTCCAACAGCCACAAAAAGGAAACTGCATATTTTACATTTGCATCAAAATAATTATAAGAATTAGATCAATTTATTATGATTACACTACTGACACATCCATTCCATACAACTATTTTTTCTATGATGATAAGAATAGTTTTTATATTTTTTCCCTTACAAGAATGAATAAATAATTGAATACAAGTGGAGATATCCAAGCAGAATGCCGAACATTTGTTGGGAATTAAAATCTCTGAGTATGGGCATCTAAGATTTGAAAATTTTCCACCTTATTATTAATTTCAACAATACATTGAGGTCCGATTAATTAGGAACAATTACCAAACTTACGCTATTAATGATGAGACCGTAATTGGAGCTGTTAAATACAACACACTGAGTCAGATGGCTTTGTTTGATGGGAACACACCTTTTCCAAGCTGAAACTAACATTATCTTCTGATGCTAATATTTTACAACAGTGTTTACAATAGCCACTGCTTTGATCCTGCAGGACATCTGCTGAAGTCAAGTCTTTATTAGGGAGAGGCCATTTAATTTTTGGGGTGAGGGGAGCAAAGGCACGTGTTTTGAAATGTATTTCTTGCTCTGACTTTAATATATAAAGGACACTGTGACATTCATTTTCTCACTTTAAATAATTCGCGTCAGCTATACTGTAACATCTCGTATTTCAAAACGAGACACATTTCCCTCCTTATAAGACAGGCAAAATGTGGCATTTTATAGAAGGTGTTCAGCCACCGGAAAAAAAAGCAAAAGCGTTTCAGAAGACATGGAATGGCTGAAATATGATGAGGAAAAGAACATTATGCAGTGTAACTGGTGTACGGAATTTGCAAAAACAAACACAGAGAAAACATCCAGTTTTGTTGTGGGTTGTTTGAACTTTAAATTGAATTGGTAAACGTACATGAAAGCTGTATGCAGATACCACCAGAAGAATTGATCGCTGGTAAGATCTTGGAAAGTTTAAATCGGAATGTGTTTGACTGGCTCGTTAATTTGTTTAGAAATGCACATACTATCATAAAGAACAGAAGACCCTTCACTGATTTTGTATGAATGTGTCAGCTGGATGAGATGAAAGGAGTTGATGTTGGAGAGACTTACAGGAATGATAAACAAGTTGTTACATTTACTCACTACATGGCTGAAATTGAAAGGCAGAAATTTGTCAAATGTGTGAATGAAGCAAGGTTTCTTGCTGTAGTGTGCGATGGTTGTACTGACAGTTCAATTCAGGAGGAGGAAATTGTATATATAAGAATTTGCAAAGGAGGAGAGATTAAATCATCATTCCAAGCAATTGAGTGTAGAGAAGGCAGATGCTGAAGGGATCTTGAAGGTGATCACCACTGCACTGGATAATGCTGGAACCACTAATTGGCAGAATAAGATTGTTGCATTTGGTAGTGATGGAGCAAATGTAATGATGGGCAAAAATGCTGGAGTTGTATCTAAACTGAAAAACATCCAACCAGCTTGACAAGGTATTCACTGCTTTGCACACTGGCTTGAGTTGGCATATACAGATGTAGTGACAAAAACCTCCCGTTACACAAAGATGAACACTCTTTTGATGGGACTGTATTATTACTACCACAACAGTCCCCTCAACAGAAGTAATTTAAAGAGGTAATTTGCTGCTCTAGATGTATCACCAGTGATGCCAAGCAGGGTCGGAGGCACACACTGGTTACCGCACACTGAGAGAACTCTTGTCAGCTTCTGGATAGGATATACAGCCATAAAGAACCACCTTGAACAGGTATTAATCTTTAATTTAAAATTAAATACCCATTGAAAATATAAAACGCAGCTTTAAAATGCACAGCTCTGTCACTCGCATATAACGCAATTGCAATATAACAACTTATCACATGAAAACACATTCCATTCATAAGTTTAATTGTACAAAGTTTAATTGTAAAAATTGCTTTCGTACTTTAACTGATATTAAAAGGGTATATTTATTACTACTGCTTATTTATTTTTTATTAATATTATGTTAATTCATCCATATTTTTTAACTAAGAAGTAATGTTAGATTTTCATCAAAAGTTATTTTTTTTTAATCAGCTTCCTTCACAGAAAGGAGTTACATCAGATGCAATTGGAATGGCCAAAGGTTTCTTGAAAATAATGAGAGAACCTGCTACGCTGAAATTTATGCTGTTCATGACAGATGTTATATCACTTCTGTCCAAACTGTCATTAATGCTGCAAGACACAAGTGCTTCAGTTGCTGACATCAAGCAAACATTGGATGCCACCATTTCCATTTTGAAGAAGTATAAATTCAAGTATGCTTAGCTAATTTATCTTCCTCACTGCAGACTGTTACAGTCATTACTTACTTGAATCATACTGATTAGATTATATGCAAAATTAATTTTATGTTTTGTCTCACAGAATGTTTATTATATTGATCTTTACATATTGTAATTGCAATTTTGTAATCAATAAATATAAACATCATTAGGTAAATACAATCATTTATGGTTTTAATACTCCTGTCATTCCAGCTGTTCTAAGAATATAAATTGTCATAGCACACTTTTACATTTTTATCACAACAGTCAAGTACGTTGTTCTAACCCCTATATATTTTACAGGGATGGCCCTCGACTTCGACAGCTTGGCAGTATTTCTACACTGACAGGTGTAGACTTTGGTGAAGATGGTTTGATCCAAAGGACCAGAGAAGAAGTGACAACATCCTTAATTTCATGTCTTGAGAACAGATTTAGTGATGGTACTATAGGTGCATGCAAGATAGCAGACTTCAAAATATGGCCAGCTTCTCTAGACAGTTCAGGTAATCTCCAATTATTGTTTTCATCAGACAGTTGATGTTTTGCCCATTTTCATATTTGTATATATTGATTTATGTAGTTATTGAGTTGGGGTTCCAAAACAAAAATGTGTAGATGTTGTCCAAATGTTATAGACATCATATTTCTTCAGCACTAAATTATTTTTCTTAAAATGCAACTTTCTGGTTTAATACAGACTTTGGTGATGATGGCGTGGCAATTTTGGTGGAGCATTTCCGGCCAGTGCTTGTCAGTGCAGGTATGGATGCAGATGCAGTGGAATTGGAATGGGACATATTAAAGAGTTTAGTCTACAGCAAGTAGGCATATATTCAAATATTTAAATATAAATGCAAGAAACATCACTGACGCCAGATTTATTAAAAATTCTTTATTTAGAACAGTATCTTGATTACAAAAGGTAACCATTTAAAGAAATAAAGAAAGCTTTTTAAAAACAATTCAATATAAACATTATTTAAGTATCAACATTACATTTTTCTTTATGTAAATTTATTCAGATTAATATTTTCTTAATGTATTCTGTTATCTTGCAGTTACGAAGACATCAATGATTTGACTTGGCCCACAGTTGTAAAATCATGTGCTGCTGATGGCAAGAATATTCTGGCATTGATTGACCTTAACCTGACAATCCCAGCCCACTCTGCTGATGCTGAGAGGGGTTTCTCAGAGAGTACAGGTGGAGGGGGAGAAAGGACACCTGGATCCCTTTCTGGAATTGGATCCAGATTATCTTGAGAAACAAGAAATGTGAATTGACTGATTGATGATTTGAAGCAGGATTTATACTTCTGTACTTCTGCATTCAATATGATAATGCTATTTATGAAATAAAATTGTTGTTAATCTCAATACAAGTGTGTGACATTGTTTTGTGGACAGGACTAGTAAAGATCTGGCAGGGCTAGTAACTTTCTCAGTATACTAGCCCTTCTGGCTACAAAGAAATTTGTGTTAAATTCGAGCCCTGATAACCATATTACTATTTTTGCATAATAAGAGCAGCATTTAACTTAGGATTTAGTAATGGCTTTTGTACTTGTACTTAATTTGTCCACGTGCAGCAAGTACTATGCTGCTTTGACTACCGTATATACTCGCGTATAAGCCGACCCCCCAAACTAAACAGGTATAAACACTAAAATGTGCATGATCCGCGTATAAGCCGACCCACAACTCTGAGACATCATAAGATGCATGCGGCAAGTTCTAAATGCATTTATTTAGGCAAACTTATATTAACAAAAAGTACACGTACACTTCTCTCGGGGTTGGCATGTATAATTATTAAAAAGAAATGGTTTAAATTTGTTTGAAAAGTAATTTATTTAATTTTCTGTTTTCTTATTGTTTCTGCCTAATTTAGATCTGTGTATAATTTGATCGAATGATGACAAGAATTGAGCAATCACAAGTTGCTGTAACACTACATCTCCCTTTTGACTCAATTATTGTTTGTTTATGCATTATTGCATTGGATATTTTATATCAGTGCACCAGCAATAACGTTTTTATTTTGCCTTGAAATTGTAAATACCTAACTCATTAAAATTTGATCCCAGTATGAAAACACAATGAACAACAACATTTTTTGATTCAACGCTCGCAATTAGGATACTGAATGTATTTATATAATGGCACCACTGCATGTGCATTGTAGCTTTGAACACGTGCTGAATGAAGTACATTCCGCTGAATGAAGTACATCTCTTGGGGTCGAATCATGGGCACCAATGCACTAAACTTTAATGATATCTCCAAAATACAATAATGAAGTTTCAGAAATAATCCTTCGAAAATTATGCTAATACCGTAAAATCTGAGTTGTAGTTTGCTTTGATGTAAGTGACTTTACACCATACCTGTCAACTCTCACGCCAGGAAAATAAAAAAAACTCCCGAATTTTGGGGTCACTCCACGCCTACCTCCCAATTTCATAATATCTCCCGATTTTTGCACAGAACTCCTGACTATTACATTATGTCTTCAATTTTCATGTCTCCTAAAAAAAACAAAAGTCCTACATAGATATGTCGTATGTATTCCATGGAAGCCATGTTCTGTTGTATCACCTGTGAATATTGTTGTGATGAAATAATTACTTTACTAGAAAGAATATTTCGCTTCTTCAATAAATAGGATGTTAAGTTTAAACATTATTAACGTATATTTATGATTTTTGTTCATCTACAACAATACAAAAATCAGAAAATAAACCAGAACAAAAAATAATCCACAACAATAAAACTGTCCGCAATAAACTTCAATCCCAAGAATGATCACCGTGAATGCTGTAGCTCCATTCCCACCAAAGAAACTTACACGAGTGAGCACCTGGCATTTTTATACCGTATATACGTACATTAACTACCATCGTTAAATTAAAAGAAGGAATGAAAATACATAATACGCAGTACATGATACCTCAAAAATATAATTCAGAATACATACGTTTTATAGTGAACAATACTAAATGCCTTACGAGTTGACAATAAGGGAATAAGGTCGGATATACGAGGGGAAAATAGTTGCCACATGTACGGTACCGTGAGGATGCCTTGTTAGGTACCTTTAGTTCACCAAAGTGGTAATCCTTTATTTGCCAATCAATTGCTGGTGCTTGTGTAACACACGGTTTCTTTGAATCATGACGGAGGGCCAGTCGTTTTCACAAAATAGTTGCATCGATAAGGATTAACTTTTAATTAGTCATGCTGGCTTTCTTGCTCGTTTATTTAAGACTAATATTTAGCTATTGTGCAGTTTGGCCACAGTTGACCAGAATATGAAAGCAGGGCATGTTCTGGGGGAAAATAACTCATGTCACAGGGAGGAAAAAACCCCGTGCGTTCTTTGCGAATTTCACCCATATTAGACCCGGAAGATCGATCAATATTAGTGAAAACAAGGCTTTAAAAATGCCACGAGAAACCTCCCGATTTTTGGTCACAATCTATTTTTTTTTTTTATTCAGTCTCCCTACTTGGCTTTTGAAAAATTGACAGGTATGCCTTACACCCCGTTTTACAGAACTACGGTAATCGTGCTAATATTATGGAATGAAAGGCAATTACACATCAATGTACTGGTTAGTTGCCGGTCAAAATTCCCTCTTAACACAAGCCAGTTTCGGGATTTTAAAGATTAACTGGCCGATTTTGCTGTTGGAAAACGAAAGACAAATCCACCAAATATCAATAAAGGAGACGCCGAAATATCAAGCTTTAAATTGTGACGAAAGTTATGTTGTTCAGCCAAAACACAAAACATAGATTGATGATGATCTTAGTTGATCTATAATAAGAATTTTAGCCTTTATTATTACTACTCTTCGTAAACATGTAAGTTATGCTGATTATGTGCCTTGTACAATTAAACGTGCATACCTTTTCATAAATATTACCTCAGTTTGCAGATTGCTTATATCATTGAAAATGAGGAACTTGTGAGCGCGTGATTCAATGTAAATGGCACAGCTATTAAGGACTAGCTGAAATGTTATCCGGAAGAATGAAATTTGGTCGAAACAATGAATAAAGCAAAATCTGCATCTAATATATTTGGGAATAAATAAGGATTAAAGTGACACTATGCACGCTTTACACCGTGCAAGTACTGTACATTATAGCTCAGCCTTGTCTCCCAGGTAAACTCAACCGGCCCGCAAATTATGAAGTCTGTATCTACCTTTATTTAATTTCATGTTGGAGAAATCAGAAAATATGCACATGCAGAATAATAACAAAATCAATCATAGTACTTGATAACAGTTTAATAACTGTTGGGACACCAAAAATGATATTTTTTTTACATGCATATGTCTTAGCACACAGAAAAAAATCATTTTTTCATGTCCCAAGATTTACAGCATATACAGTAGTCAACAAAAAAACTTAAAAAATCTCAAGTTTAGACATTGGCTCGCGGATAAGCCGACACCCCCCCCACCTCCAGGCCTTTATTTTTTCCTAAATTATTCGGCTTATACGCGAGTATATACGGTATATCCTCTGGACTATCAATTTTAGTAATGCTAGTAACTAAGACATGAAACTTCATTATCTCTCTGTTATCTCATGTCATATGCAGAACCGTTTGACATAAATACGTATTTTCTCTCCACCAAATTATTCATTTTGCTTCTATTTACATTTTTTTTTTACAAAGTTATGGATTTTCCAACATCACATGTAATGTTTTATTTAATTTACTTGAATATTTATAGACCATTTGCCATCTTAGTTGGGATTTGGTGTCAAAGTTATATGCGTAACAAATGTAGTTTTTAAACAAAATATAGTTAATCAACATATAATATTGTTTTTTTCACATATGTATACCTGATCACTGAATACTGCAAACAGCACAGATCAGATTAAATAATAAAACATTTTCAGAATTTTTAAGTAGAAAAAAGATAATCTTGTGTATATTCCGCAGATAATGGTGTCCAATTTTGTATGTTTGTTGTATGTCAAATTTCACAGAAAGATTCAGTTAAAAATGCTGTGAAATGAAATATTCTGAGTTTATTATTATGCTTGTTTGTGCCTATATCCACTTGTAATTTGTGCAAAAAGAGGACACCAAGTTATATGTGCAACTTTTGAAATGTGTTGTTTTTCTTGTCATGTTTAAGTCAAAATATGAACCTCTGAGGTCACTTTTATAAATATTCATTAAATATAAGCTCAAAGGTATGCAACCTGTGCATAAAAAATGTTCTTTTTATATATTCAATTTTGGCATATATGTAACACTTTTGGGACCCATGATCACAGCCAAGCACATTTACTATTTACTGTCAATACCTTGTTCCAAAGGGTACATTTTTCACCTCATCTAAATGTAATATTTACTATTGTTTGACATTATCTTGTTCAAGGGGTACATTTTTCAACTCATCTAACTGTAATATTTACTATTTTTTCAATACTTTATTCCACAGGGTACATTTTTCAACTCATCTAACTGTAATATTTACTATTTTTTCAATACCTTATTCCACAAGGTATATTTTTCAACTCATCTAACTGAAATATTTACTATTTTTGACATTACCTTGTTCCACAGGGTACATTTTTCACCTCATCTGACTGCAGGGTGGTCTGAAAATTTTAAATAGACAATTAGAGGACATGAAATTTTACTATTGTTAGATATAAATAATATTACCTACTTTAACTTTGATAGAGTAAATGGAAACTGTTTATGTTTATCACAATTACTAACATTACCTTTACTAAGGTAATGGATACTGTTGATTACAATTACTTTACCTTGAGGGAAAATGCAAGTCAAGCACTATTAGTGTGTTAAACAATTAACACTAGCAATCTATACAAATCAGACAAAAAAGTCATATGGCCTGGGCTTGATTTAACATGCATAGGCAAAAATATAGCCACTGTTAATTAAAACTTTCCCTTGTTTATTAATTTAAGAATCTATTTCATATCCAAATTAGATGCAGTAAAACCTATTATGACAACAATTATCATAAATCCATTGCATATATTAACAAGTCCCATCTCCCAACCCTTTTTATAATTAGAAAGATATCTTCAGTTGTGTATCTTTTGACATATCTATCTGTCTTTAAAGTTCATTTGCCATGAATATTCAATGTGGATTCTTTATCAACATAAATTCACTGAGACGATGCATACCCCCATTAGTTCATGACTTGCCAACAAGGCAGTCACTAAAATTGCATTCTATAAAATTATAGATTGTTCATAAATGCCATTTGTTTTCCTTTAATGAACCACTTCCCAAAATTACATAGAATGATGGAAAAACCTACCAAAAAGTACATCAAGTCTTTTGGCTTCAACACTTAAGAAATGCTATCAAGATTTTTAAAAATTTGGACTACACTTCAACGATATTTTTCAATTTTAGAGAAGGTCAATTATGTAAATAGATGAAGACCAATTCTTTTGTTACACATTTTTTTATTGAAACACTCATCAAACTGCTATAAATTAAAAGCAAAATCAATGACACATTTTGGAAGTGAGCAACACAGAATTACAAAGATTTGACAAAAGCTTTATTATATATTCACAGTTACAAAGATTAAACTCTCCATCATTAAAAATGCAAATGCTGAATATTTTCTACAAAGTGAGGTATACCTGTACACTCCTGAAGGTAGTTATCAAAGGGACCATAAAATGGTATCCAGGTGCACTCACAGTGCTCAATAATGCTCCACCCTGTATAACAAGAAAAATAGAGGCCATCAAAATGTGCACAAGATCTTATGCCTTCAGGCACTCTTGTGTCAAAGAGTTGATCACAAGATCTCCTGCCATTAGGCATTCTTGTGTCAAAGACCTGATAACAAGATCTCTGGCATTCAGGCACTCTTGCAACAAAGACTTGATCACAAGATCTACCATTTGGCACTATCAAGCTGAGAACGTAATGCCAACATGTTGGCTAAACTGGGATCGTGCGCATTTTTAATTACTTTCTCTTCACTGATTTGACAGTTAAAAGTTTTGCTTTCAAATTTGGTTTAACATTCTGAATCAAACGTTTCAACTTAAAAAACCCCACAAAACATCAACAATATTGCAAATTGACGCGACTCTGCAAAATTTTGGACAGCGTGGAAGATAATTCAGAAAATGCCAACTTAACAGTTACATGAAATACAACATACAATAATTTTAGCAATTAATCAATTTCTTTTTGTTTAAATTTTACAAATTAATATACTGGAAATTCTGTAATATCAAAGATTTAGTGTTTGATTTATTCAGTTAAATGATCGCTCTGGTGGCCTAGTAGTTAGAGCGTCCGCCTCGGATACAGGAGGTCGCAGGTTCGAACTAACAGCTGCCAAGCTAGGCGCTCAGCATTAAGAGGTTAATGTTAGGACTGGTCGACCTGGTGTCAGGATAATGTGACTGGGTGGGACATGTCTGCGGCATTATGCCCCAGTGCTTGACATCACTATAAACTATCACACTGCAGATATCATAGCGATATGACTGAAATTTTTTTAAAAGCTATGCTAAAAATCCAAAATACACACATATACACTATTCAGTTAAAGCAAGAGTAATTTCCATTGTCAATGCATAACATCTATAAACACGTGCATAAAAGCTCATAATGAACATAGTTTTACTATATCAATAAAGCATTATCACAGTACTGATGAAAACCTATGGTACACACAAAAAGTATTCACCATTCTCCATTGATAACTGTGCAGCTGCCAGATTTACACCCAACTACACTTTATAACGTCCTGGTGTTACAGATGAAGTCAGGACAGGGTTTCTGGACTGACAGATTTGATTCACAAACCTGATGTGAGTAATTTAGGTGATAAATCTAATCAGTTTATTTTGTGTTGAGTGTAATTTGCACCTGGTGAACATGTTACAAGTTCAGAATTTCATCACGTCACTCAATTATACTCAGCAACACCCTACACCAAGACATGGTCAATTTACTTTGAACTTTATAAATATTAAACATATGTATTTTGAAAAACACCTTAAAATGTATACAGCAAAATCTGTTTATAATGGACACAAAGTAACTCATTATGACTATTATAGATATATGCCTGTGAAGTAAAGTCTCACGTACGTACAGTCAAACCTGTCCTAATGGTCACTTGAGTTCAGCAGTCACCTGGTCACAACAGCCTTACTAATTTCCCCCTGGCAAATTTCCTATATAAATGTCATAAAATCAGTGGTCACCTGTCTTCTGTGGCCAGTAGCCAGGTGTTTCTTAACCAAGCAGTGGTTTCACCCCGACTTCTGTGGTCACGTGCGCATATCATCAGTGACCATTCCAAGTTTGTTTGATCAAGAAGGCAAGGTATATATAAAAGTATTTTGCCTGAATCTATGTTTAAACTTGGTATATTTTCATTGTACTTGACATAATCCAGTGAAACTTGAAGGTTTCTGACAAAGCCAGATTCATGAAGCATAGAGCACATGTCAATGTGGTAGTCATGTGATACAACAAACCCACTGCTGACATGTCCACTCTTCTTGATGAATCTGACTTTCTCCAAGTTGCTGTGAGAGCAACAGGTTTCAGGTCCTTGTTCTCAAATATGTTGAGAACTTGTGTTCTTTCAGTCTTTTATAAACAGTATGTGACTTTAATTGAATATTTTCATACCTTTTGTACAACATTAGAAAGGGGGTTTATTGTTGATATAACTTAACTACTGGACCTCAGATGTCACTGACATCTAGATTGCAATATTTGTTTAGTCATGTGACTAGAAATGCAAATGGCGAGTACTAGGTCAGATTTCCTCAATGCTGTCTCAACTGTCAGCGTATTAAGTACATAATGATTATGGCACATGAAATTTGTCAGAAAATAAATCATTTTCCTATTGATTTTATGCAGATATGACTTGATGCAACATTGTTTAAATTGTTTAAATTTGCTAGGGCTGCTGGTAAGTGGCTACCCTATGCCACAGTGGTGACAAATTCAAACTTTCTAATAGCCAATCAACTCTTGACCTATACCCCAACATAAAAATCGAAAATATGATAAATATGGTTGGAAGGGTCAGAGGAAACTTTGACTAACGGGGTATGTGCTGCTGATAATAAGCACAGGATGCTACTAATAATAGGTACAGGAAATATCTTTTTATTATCTAATCAGCAAAGGTTGCAAACAAAAGCTGTCTTTTGGTCTTGGCGCGTTTGAACAACTGATTAATCCAACAATTGTTTAAAGTGTGAACACGTTTTAATGCCTAATTGTACCTACTGCCCTGACAAAAAGTCTGTCGTGTGTTTCACAATTACTGGTAAGCTGTCAACTAGTAATTTTATTTAGGAGCTGTTTGATAATGAGATAAATGGGTTTGCATGTGTAAAAGAGAGAGAGAGAGAGAGAGAGAGAGAGAGAGAGAGAGAGAGAGAGAGAGAGAGAGAGAGAGAGAGAGAGAGAGAGAGAGAGAGAGAGAGAGAAAGAGGACTGTAAATTAGTACATGTATACAGTTGTAGTTTTCTTGATTTGATAGTGGTGTATTTAAATTATCAGATTGGTTTTATGAAATGTAATATCCCAAGCAGAGTCAGGTAATGATAAATGTACTTTTTTTCTTCTAAAGGACAGAAGAAAACAAATCTTAGCATTGGCAACTCAAAAATCCAACTAAAGATACAATATCCTTATGTGGAACTTATTTTAGTAAATTTTCTTATTTTTCTTTTTGCTAACTAGCTAAACTAAATACATGAATCTTGGTACCATACCACTGCCAATAATAATATATGTGGAATAACAATAATGATAATACTAGACTACAAAGGCCACTTTTGCCTTTTCCTATGTGTGGCTGTTGTAGACAGCTTTTACTGTATTATTAAATACTGAAATTACAATTTTTTGAAGGCTACCAATTTTGTTGATTTTGTGGTTGTAACAACCATGACTTTAATAACCCAACTAATAACAATCTTTCAGTCCCTTAAGGAACTGATGCACTACTGGCCAAAAAGAATTCATTTTAATTACCACCAGCTTCATTTAGGACAAACTGGACACAATTAAAAGACATTTGGTGATAACCCCATGCTGATACGATTATCCATTCAGGGGAATTAGTGACATAATTTTCAAAATGTTCATTTTGGCAGTCACATTTGAGGTCAGAGTGGCACCATTTTCATTTATAAGCAACTAGACATCATAATTAGTCTTCTGGTAAAAGGGAAACCCATGATATAATGATATGACTTTTCCATTTATGGCAAGAAGAAAGAACAAGATTTTCAAGATGGCTGCTGTGGTGATCATTTTGGACATCAGTTCACAACCAACGGGAATCATAAAAGCCTTTTAGTGAAAACCCACCAGTTGATACGACCATCCAGGTGGAACAGCAATAACAATATTTTCAAGATAGCCATTGTGGTGGACATAATGGATATCCAAGCTAAACCATTTTCGTTTATGACCAACTAAGAATAAAAAAAAAATTATGTCGAAGGGGGCCCCCGAGTAGTCTAAAGCACTCACTATTCCAGATCTCTGCCATCTCACCTCTGTCTGTGTGGGTTCGAGTCTTGGGCTCGACTAAGACGGGTATGCGAGAAAGCTTGCCAGTAGCTTCTTCACGGGGTTTTCATGGCCTTTTTCTCCACCAGTTATACTGGCTGCCATGTACAGACTATATTGTGCTGAATAATGGCATGAAACCCCACAACAACAACAACTTGTGTTGAAAGCCTCATGTTGACATTACTTTCTGTTCAGGGGGAGTAGTGGAAGCAAGATTTTCAAGATGACTGCTCTAGTGGCCATACTGGGTATTAGTGCAGCATGATTTTCATTTAGGACCAACTAGACCTTGGGACAAATGTGAGTGTAAAGTTTCATGGCAATCCTGCAAGAAGTTTATAAGAAGCAATAAAAACTTTGGGCCAATGGATAGATGGATGACAGGCCATCCCATATGCTCTCCTGGTCTATAACCAATAGAGCTAAAAATAGTACCATAAAAATCAGCATACCAGATTTGCTGTGAACCTACAACAGGTAGCCATTACAACTGGTTATTGTTTCAATAGCTTAGAGAGCCTTTCCTATTCATAACTTGAACCAAACAATTAAGGTTGCTGCCAATGGCAAATTCCTATGGATAATAAAGTAGACTGAATACTCCTAGCTTATCAGAAAACTGACTTGTAAATGAGGTCTGCTTAACATGCAATTTCAAAGGCTGATTCAACTTCCTACAGGTCATCTACTAGTACCGTAGTACACTTCTTACTTGAAGGCTATGAGAAAACTGCCATGCAGATTAGATATGCCTACGATGCCATTTCATATGTGTATGAGCTGCCTGTTGGTGAAATATTTAGCTTCCTACAAATTGCCTACTGGTAAGAAACTAGAATGCTAATTTTAAAACCAGTTGGAAAACTACTATGTAAATGAGGTAGGATCATTATGCTAATTTCAAAAGCTGCCTACCTCATCAAATCTATATAGACACTTACAATCTTAGAAACTACTTCAACTGCCTAGCCTCTATAAACCCTCTACATGCAAGGTTACAATAACAGCATCCAAAGAAATATCATATAAAGAAAACAGAATGGACAATGATAATAACTGCTTGCAAAATGTCTGAGCATTTAAATTTTTGTAAAAAATGTATGTTTTTACATAGCTAAGGATCACAGCGATACAAAATTGCTACAAAAATTCATAGGTTGGTGTTCTTGTGCCACTCCTACCTGCCAAATATCAATTGTAAAGCAAGGGTAGTTACACAGAAAATAAAGCTAAAAACTACCCTGTTACTAACTGCCCATAAAACTATAGCTGAATGAGTATTTAAAAACTTGTCCTATTTTGTCCAGATAATTCATAAACTCCTCTTACCAAACACAGAATGAAAGAGGGTATATTGGTGAATTTCAAAGGAGTTAATGGAACACAAATGTCCCATCATCGTGCCTTAAAAGTGACAAACACAAAACTTAACAAAGATGTGACTAATGAAAGATGGACTATTTACTTAAAGACAAGTGGCATTAATTGTTCAGCTGGAAAATACATACCCTATAGTAAACACCCACATGACCTACAATGGAAACAGTAAACATTATAAAAACAAGATAACGAAGATAAACAATATAATGAATTTATAGAAACTCTGACAACTTGGGTCAACAATCCTGCACATTTAAAAAAATAACTTTTCTTAGCATTAACTGATAACGACTGATTCATAGCTAAGTGCATCAGACAAAAACTGACTAAACTGTGTACATAAATAAAACTATAAACCTATGAGTCATATCAACCCAACACTTTTCTGGCATGAATTACAAACATGTTATTCCCTTGTGACCCAACTTGGGAAGGGGACAGGGGAAGTTACTCTTAGCCCAAGCCCAAGTTTAGTCGATAGAACAAATTTCTAAAACAATTTTCCCACATCTAACCCATGGTTTAAGTAGAGTCATGCAAAATAATGCTGGCAAACATGCACTGAAGTTGATGATCCATCATATGGATGTATGGAACAGGTCTTTCCATTGGATTACAAAAAATCCAGGGTAAAATTAGAATCCCAAATATGTAATTTCTTTCGAGGCCGGGGTGGGGTGGGGGGAAGAACAAATTTTGATGATATAATACTTACCTGTTGCTACTTCATATTTGGTACTTTCTTCAGAAGATTGCAGAACACTAGATTGCCCTTGGCCCACCCTGCAGATACCTATGCCAAGTGCACTGTCCATCACTCTTTTTAAGATGCAACCTAAGTTAGTGGGACATAAGTGGGGTGGGTGGGAGGAGGGAATCTGGCAACATTAATACTTACCTGTTCCTATTGCATAGCTAAATTTGTCAGTATGGTGAGAGGCTGATGATCCCACAACTGGTGGAAAAAAAACCCACAAGGAATTCTCACCTTCACTGAAGAGCTGAAGACTACTGCCAGATGGTTTATACCTGGGCCACTTTTAAGCAATGACATTTGAATCCAAAGAAAATATGCCTTTGCTTTGGTTAGCAAGCAAGTGAATGTAAAAGCAGGAGAAAGTAGTGTTAGAACAACATAACATGGCTTTGATCACATCCTCCAGAGACGAATGAATTAGAGAGGCCAATGAGGCATCAAGGCTCGAACCTCATGGTCTTTAATTTTCATGAATGAAAGGTCCCTATTAGTTAAGGGACTGATAAATTCTCTCTTAAGTGTTATAGCAAACCACCTTGAAAATAGTGTTAGCTGAAATATCAGTTGAACTCTTAATGAAGAGGAAAAGATGACTCCTATCATTACTTCTCTCTTTAGAGGCTGCCAAATAAAAACATAAGAGTCAAGCTTGATCATTCCAAGCACAGACACAAATAGGACTGGCGATGTAATTGGAGCAACTAAAGGAAGCTGGGTTTTTTTGCTAATAACCTGGTTGGCAAAGGTGAGAAACTGAGTCACAATTCCTAAAGAACATTGTACAGCCTTACTCTATGGACAGGGTATGAAGTAAACTCCTTCATTTCAAGGAGGCTAAGGATTGTTCAAACAGTTTTCTGTAATTATGGCATGTAATATACAGATTGCTCTTTTTATGATCTGATTACACTTTTTTGCCCCTTATATTAGTAATAATATGCTTATATGAGCCTACAACAAAGCAGTTCATGTTCACATTTAATGCAATTTCCATTTGATTGGTTACCTGGGTAACCGATCATTAGGACCGATGAGTACCCAACTGAAGTTTCCTAAAATTCTGACATCTCTACTCCTCACATTTAGCTAAAGGACTGCCCTTAGCAGCAGACTCAGAAGATGGGCAAGATTGACTCTGGACACTCCTGGGGGATCTGGGGAAAGAATGTCTGTCCCCCTCTTTTTTGATCCAACTTGACAAGAAGATGTAGGCCCATGACCTGTGGTACTGAACCTATCTACCATGTAGCTAAGGTCCTTAAGTCCATGGAGGTATGCAGAGAAAGGGCAAGTCACTTTCCTCTCGAGGAAGGCCACACATCTCATAGAGATTTAGTGGGATTACTTGTGACAGGGTAGCCAATTCCCTTCCCTAATCCCATGTCTGCAAGTCAATTCCCAATCCCTGATGAATGAAACCGCAGTTTGGAGAAGTGGGGGTCTTGACCTGATCCCTATCCTGTATTGAAGGGGCTCCAATGACTGGTGACTGGTATGCGTAATCCAGTGCCCAATGACTGGTCAGGTGACCAGATCAATATGAAGACCCTTCCCTAGATTTGACAAACCCATATCTGCGCTCTAACCTTACCAGGTGGCTCTATCCCATCACTGACAACAGGCCCTTGGGACTGAAAGGGTGCTGCTGTCCACTTAATTGTCCACATTCAACCCACACAAAGCTGTGGGGAATCTGAATGGAAGAGGGTGCTGCTCCTCCCTGAAGGGATGGTGCTCACTTTCTGCCCTACTGGAAAAGAGAGTGTGCTGCTCCTCTTTAAAAATAGGGCATGGCTTGTTCTCTGCCCTCCTAATGGAAGAGCATTTATAACTACCTCTGGGAGGGGGTTGACAAACTTTAAATCTTTGACGAGACTTTATTAATTCCTTTTCTGAACCTGAAGAACTTGGAGAAGGAAAACCCATAAAATTCTGATGAAGATGTGGAAGGAAAGATCTCCCTTCCTTTATAGGTACCTCTATGCCAAGCATGGCCCCAGACCTCATCCTGTCATAGGCTGCAAAAAAGACAACCTATCCTCTCAAAGCTCATACAGGATAAACAAGTGGGGTGTCTGTCCCATATGGTTTTCATGTAGCCACACCTACCCACATTATGTTTAGATACTACTGTATAAGAATGCTGAAAAGAAGAATAAGGGAAAGAGTGGTGTGCAATCTGCTTTTCCAAGTATAAAAATAACACAATTCACAATAAAGGAATGCGAGTTATGATGATTCATGATGAAGAATGAAATGAATCAAAATGAGTCTGTGGATCCAATAAGGTAATGATGTGGATATTTTAACAAATACCTACCCTTGCTAGAAATAATTGACAACAAAATTAGTATGCTAACACCCTTGTAGAAAGAAAATAAAATGCAAGTCAGCACACAACATGTGCAGAACATTTGCTAATAATTCTCAATAGAGCTTAATTTAAAGTGAGAAATCTCTATCAGGGGTAATTCAAAGTGATGAAGACAATGCATACAAGGAATACAGCAAAATCACTGTATAAACTCATGAAGAGATGGCAGTATCTTCATTGCTGCAAACAAAGCAGATGTTACAGCCATGCAGCCTAACAAATGTGATGAACAGTGCACATGGGCAAGGTATCTGGAGTTGGACCAAAGCAGATCTACTATTCTGGTATCTTTTATTTCACCCAAATGGGAGGGTGAATTCTTATCATACAGTCTGGGTATTTTCCATCCATTTTATTTCACCCAAATGGGAGAGTGAATTCTTATCATACAGTCAGGGTATTTTCCATCCAGAATAGGTACCAGCAACAAAAAATCAACAACTATATATTACTGATATTACACTGAAGATTCACGTTATTAATAAGGACCAATGTTTGAAAACTGATAGATCAGGACCTGAAACTGGAAGTCCTGGAATCAATGACTCATGAGACAATTCTAGGACAAAACTAGTTTATCAGAGCCACAGACACTTTACACCAGTGGTTCTCAAACTTTTTCAGGCCAACGCCCCTTGGTTATCCTCAGCGTCCCCTACCTTACCCCATAAAAAGCATTATTCAGAGTCAGCGCCACACCCCTCGGTATCCCCCCCCCCAGGGGGCAGTACCGCCCACTTTGGGAACCACTGCTTTACACTGTCTTCCACCTTTTTATCCTCATCTGAATATTGTTTTCATTGCTGAACCACAGTGACCATTTTCTTATAACACATTCATTGATAGTATGCATTCAAATTCACTTTTTACATCTGACAAATTAAACTCAATTTTCCATACACTTTAATAATGCAACTAAACACACCCTCTCACCATCTCAAACTCTAATTACCTACTGAATCTAACTTATGTCAGTGGGTTTTTTTTAATATACGATCCATCTTTAAGTAAAAAATGTCACAAAACGTAAATGTAAGCAATAATTCCTGCCCCTTACATACACAACCATATTTGTCAGTCATGCTAGTAGTGCTTGAGGAGAAAAAAACCCAACATACCCTCTTCAATTTTGTGTATTGAGAGATTTCCAATGACTGCAATAAGAGCTAGAATCACAGGTACTACAATCAGTTGCTGATGGACCATTCTTTAATACCTGTAAGGAAAGAAAATATACATATTCTTTTGCTTGGCCTCTAATCAACATATTGTATTGACAAACAGCTACCAGAAAATGTCATCTGCATGTTTATATCTTGCAGTTAACACATCATTGTATCTAAAATATCAGACAGTGATTTTGATTTGATACTCTACAAACCAGCATTACTAGAGAAAGCATAACAAATTATCTTATGATTCCTTGGGGGGGGGGGGGAAGGAAGGCTTGGGGAAATATTTATCTGATACTGTAACAGTAGTGGATTTTAAATATTAACATATGGTAAATAATATTACCATACTTTAATGGACAGTGGCCATTGGTGTAAGTGTTTAATATGAATCATTTATGAAATAATTATTCTGCATAAAGAACTATATCCAGCTATTGCACCTTAATGGACCTGCAATCAAGGCAGGGGTAGCAACATTTTACACTATTTTTGGAAATTATCAATGAAATCTATTGTATTGTCTCCTTGTGGGTAACCACCATCTCAAGTCCTCACTTGACTAATGGATAACCACCATATCAAGTCCTCACTTGACTAATGGGTAACCACCTTCTCAAATCCTCACTTGACTAATGGGTAACCACCATCTCAAGTCCTCACTTGATCAATGGGTAACCACCATCTTAAATCCTTATCTGACCTATGGGTAACCACCATCTCAAGTCCTTTCTTGACCTATGTATAACCATCATCTCAAGTCCCCACTTGACCTATGTGTAATCACCATCTCAAGTCGTCACTTGACCTCTGGCACATCATTCATTTCAGTTACGGTCCTGTGACCTCCAAATATCAAACATTGATGAGAAGTACTAGAAATTAATATTTTAAATGTGCACCCAAAATTTCAAAACTAGTACAAATGCACTCCTTAGACCAAACAAAGAGTCCCTCCAAGGGACTCAAGCTCTACAGGCCAAAAATCAGTTCCATGAATTCAATATAACCAGACAAACTTTGTCTTTGTAATTGCTGAGTGATGGAACCATCTCTGAAATTGTTAACCAATAAGATTTTCAAAGCACCCACTATAACTGCCCTGTTGGATGCAAGATTGGCAGCAGTTTCATTTAGGACAAACTAGACATCAATAGAAGACTTTGTGGTGAAAAACCCATGTTAATGTAACTATCCATTCAGGAGGATTAATGATAAGATTTTCAAATTGTTCATTATAGTTTTTCATTCAGGACAAATTCAATATCATAATTAGTCCTCTGATGAAAGTCCATATCAACATGACTCTCCATTTAGGATGATCAGAAAATATAAAAATTTTCATGATGGGTGCCATTGTGAACATAATGGATGTCAGATTAGCACTGTTTTCATTTAGAACCAAGTACACATCAATGGAAATCTTCTGATGAAAACCCAATGCTGATATGATTTTCCATTGGGTGGAGTAGTGATAAGATTTTCAAGATGGCCCATGTCGTGACCATATTTGATATCAGATTGGCAGAATTTTTTATTTAAGACCAACTACATGCTGGCAGAATTTTTATTTATTATTAAGTACCAGCTAAACATTGTAAGAAGTTCTAAGTTAAAACCCCATTCTGATAGGACTTTGGGTTCAGTAGGAATAGTAATAAGATTTTCAAAATGACTGCTGTGGCTGCCATTTTGGATGTCAGATTGACGCCATTTTCATTAGAATCAACTACACATCATAGAAAGTATTTTAGTGAAAACCTAATGCTGATATGACAAAATAAGCAATTGTGGCATCTATAATGGATGTAAGATCAATACTACTTTCCCTTAGGACAAACCAGATACCATTAGAAGACTTTTGGTAAACCCCACCCAAATATCATCTATTCAGGAGAATCAGTGACAACAATATTTTCTATATGTTTAGTGTGGCAGCCATACTAGATGTCTGCATGGCATCATTTTCACTGAGGACCAACAAAATGTCATAAAAAAATATGTTGCTGCAAACGCTGTCAATATCACCATACATTCTGGAGCAGCAATAGCACAATTTTCAAGATGGTGGATATGTTGGTCACATTGGATATCTTGGCAGCACTATCTTCATTTAGGAACAACTAGACAACATAAGAAGCCATCTGGTGAAAACCCCATGCCAATATGACTTTCTATTCAGGCAGTCTTACTGGATATCCAAGTTTATACATCTTCATTCAGAACCAACTAGACATCACAAGAACTTCGGTGAAAATCCCATGTTGATATGACTTTCCATTCCAGAGAAGCAGATATAATATTTTCAAGATGGCTAATGTGGAGGACATATTGAATGTCAGATTTACACCATTCATTTATGCCCAAGTAGACATTATAAAAAGTATTTTAGTGAAACCCATGCTGATATGACCATCCATTCACAAGAAGCAGCAACAACAAGAAACTCAAGATGGCCATACTGGATTTTCTTGCAATACCATTTTCATTTTGGACCAAACAGACATCATAAGATGTCTTTTAGTGAAAACCTCATGTTATGACCATAAATTCAGGAAGAGGAATGGTAACAAAATTTCTAAAATGGCTTCATTGGCAGCTATATTGGATATTTGAGTTGCTCACCATTTTCATTCAGGACCAACAATACTTCATAATGAATGTGTGTATAAAGTTTAATGACAATCTTCTAAGTAGTTAATGTGATGCAGCAGTAACAAATTTGTCTTAATGGATGGATGCAAGATGATGAATGAAAATCAACTGGCCATCTCATATGCCATTCTTGTCTAAGACCGTTGGAGCTGAAAATACACCTGGAACCATGCTGAATGTATATGCTAATCTGAGATGTTCAAAATCCAAGGGTTTCATTAATTTCCATCTTAGGTCTGAACATAGGACCAATGGCTGTAGAGACAGTTAGCTCTTCCACTCAGAGGCTGTTATCAGGCAGACACGCACAAATGTCTTCACACCTAATGGACTTTCATCACAGATGTGGATCATTGGACAGATAATCCTGCAGTCCTGAATTGCACACAATAAAAATGTCATTGTTAACTTACAGTGAAACATTTTGTTTAGACTCCTTCATCTACTGATTAATAAACTGTTTCAGAAGATCTTTGGTAAATGAGGGTATTGCAAGCTAAGAGATGAATCAAAGGCAAACAGAATGAAAATGATAGGCACCCATATTTTGTAACTTCAGTCTATTTCCTTATTAACAGATTCTGCTTTCATAATGAATGTCTTTTCTAACTGCAAACAAG
This sequence comes from Megalonaias nervosa, assembly GCA_016617855.1. Lineage (NCBI taxonomy): Eukaryota > Metazoa > Mollusca > Bivalvia > Unionida > Unionidae > Megalonaias > Megalonaias nervosa. The sequence continues at coordinate 67,556 of JAECUM010008117.1, read as the reverse complement.
AATGAGTATATTTTTTCCATGCCAAGTATGTATGGTCTACTGGAAGATTTTTCTTATAGGACACTCATTAATGTACAAATAAGAATCAACTCTGCAGCTTTTATTTCATTTTTTAAGAATATTCAAGAATGATCTCTAACATTTTACCTAAGTTAGCTTGAGAATTTTATAGGTCAGCTGCAGGTTTATGGTAGCAGCATTCAAAAATGCAGTTTTTTTTCTCTAGGGGATAAACTAATTTTAATTATGCAATACTTAACCATCGCTAATGCACGGATGACTCTTTTTCCATGTTGAAACATCTTGTCCATCCAATGTTAATACATCCTCCCACAGTAGAGAATGGTCAATAAGACATGGTCCATTCATGCACCTTGCACACGCATGCGTTGAAACAGTTATCTTTTTCAGAGATGACAATTATGCCAGGATATCTGAGCGGGGTGGGAGGAGGGCATTTGGAAATAATGATGGGTAAGTAAATTGCAAAATAAAAATTTAATTTAGTTTACATCCCCAAACTACATTTTAATAGCAGTAATAGCTTACCTATCACAATCGCACAGATGAATTTGTCAATTAGGTGGGTAGCCTGATGTGTTAAACTGACCAACAACAGAAAAATGAAAGTACTAATCATAAAGGGAGAAATCCTCCTGATAGAGCAGGGGTCGCCAACCTATGGCATGTGTGCCACAAGGTGGCATGTCAAGAGGTTTAGTGTGGCATGTGAAGAACATCCAAAAATCTCGATTTTAACAGTGTTACTCTGAGACTCTAACTGGTGGCACACGCTCGTTCATTTTGTAATTAATCCAGAAAAAGTGGCACGCTATGTAAAATAGAATGTTGGTTTCTCTATAGGCCAAATGTTGTGCCACAACTGTGGGTCCCAGACAGAAAATGCCCAACTTTTCTGTGCTAATGAGTGGAGATAGAAAGGGGGAATGTAGTAAGGGATCTCCAAAATGCTGCATTCATGACATCCTCCAAGGAAAAATTATTTATAGATAGACCCCTAAGGCAGTGAGTGCTCAAAACTCATGGGCTTTTAGTTTAATAAAACAGAGGTCTCTATTGATAAGAGACTGATAAGCTCTTTTGATTGTACAGGCAATCCACCATGAGACAGTGGACTCCAAGGCTGAAATATCAACTGAGCTCTTAAATGGAAGGAAAAGATGTTTACTACCCATTCTTTCCCTTCCAAGGCATTTAGATGAAAACACAGTGCCCTAACTGAGCATAAAAGCCTATCTTGATACTCCCTAACACATATTCAGTTGAGACAGGGAATCTCTATAGGTGATGGAGCTACCGAAGGTAACTGATTTATGGCTAAAATCCTGGTTTATAATGGAGGGAATCAAAATCATAAAAATTGCCATTAAACCAAAGACTGCCAGTGTCAAAAGACAATGAATGAATATTGCTCTATCTTCTCCAAGATGCCAAAGCAAGTAAAAACACAGTCCTGAGTATGAGGTCATGAAAAGAAACTTCACCATATGGTTCATAGAGGGTTTTGGACCATAACCCCACCCCACCCCAAAAGAGAGCTCCATTGGGCAAAAGAGAGCATGAGACAGGTCTCTGTAGCTCAAAATACTTAATGAGTTCAGCAAGGCATAAATCCAAACCATTTCTGTGCCCTTTGAAAATTCAAGTGTGTTGTAAATGGCAGCTCTATAGCAGCCTTTGATAGCTGATACTGAACATCTTGTGTTCTAAAAGAAATAACAAAAGGAATTCAGTAACAGAAGTTACAGAGGGACAGCTAGGATCAACATGTTTCGTATTGCACCAATCTCAAAATTGTGTTGCCACAGAAGATCACTCCAGTGATGAAGAGGATTTTGGATTTCTTTTAATGTAGCTTCAACAATTTTTTTCAGTCATATTGCTACGATGTCTGCAGTGTGGCAGTTTATAGTGACGTCTAGCGCTGCGACATCATGCTGCAGACACGTAGCATGATGTCCCACCCAGTCACATAATCCTGACACCAGGCGACCAGTCCTAACACTAACCTCTTAATGCGGAGCACCAGGTGAGACAGCTGTTAGTACCATTTTTATAAGTCTTTGGTATGACTCGGCCAGGGATCGAACCCACGATCTCCCGCATCTGAGGTGGACATGAAGAAGAGACCTGGGTTGATCTATCAAGCGATCTGAAAGATTGTTTAACTTTTTATTGTTCGTAGAGGCTATAAGAAGGATACAAGCAGTGGAAGTTCCAACATTTTGCAAAACTTTAGGTAGCAGGCAGAGAGGTGGAAATGTATATGCAAATAGACCATTCCAATAGAAATTGAATGTGTCCACTGCCCATGTTCTCTGGTCTGGGACTGGAGAAATGTAAAAGGGAAGTCTGTTATTGAACCTGGTGGGAAAAGGAACTCTGTTACAGAGTGGTAAGGAGTCCATTCTGTGAGGACTGTTTTGGTTGGACACACTGTCACTAAAATGTTCATTTTCCCTGAGGCAAACTCTGTGGTTGATGTTTTCTAAGGTGATCCAGCTGAGGAGGCTTCAGATCTATGCAAAGAGGTGAAGAATGTGTGCCTCCCTGATGTCAAAGATGTGCTAATACGAACAGGTTATCTGAGGAGACCATGATACATTAACCTTACTTTGTTGATTCACCCTTGCAATGCTTGAAATATGGCTGTAGATGTGGAGGGATGAATCATCCCGAGTCCAGTGACCCTGATGATCCTTCAAATCTTGTGAGGCCACAGTTGGAATGAGTCCTCTGAAGAGGCTATCGGCTTCCAAAAGAGCAGCCATTAGAAAGTCTTTACTATGGCTAAGTATGACCTTCAAAATGCTAGGGCAGATGTGTAATAGCTCTGCTCAAAAGGCCGTTGCAATAGAAAGTGAATTCCTGGATGTCTTGGCCAGTTTCCAGCATACTTTATGATGTATGCGGCAAAAAGTCAGCATAAGAAGTGATGGTGACCAGAAAGTGGACTTTCTGCTCAATGGCTTCTACTGTTTTCATGGGAAGGTGTGCCCAGGCTCCAATTCTAATACCTACTTGGTATGCACATCCATCTAACTGGGGAGGTTTAATGGGCAACTTTTGGGAATGTACCTAACTAGACGCAGTGACCATAAGTCACAAGGTAGAGGGAGGAACATACCACCCTCTCTAAAATATCAAGCAAAGTCTTGGTCTGTGGAGAACCTCTCTGATATTTCTGCAGTTACTGAAGAATGAGGAAGAAGCAGCTGAGTAATGACCTAACGTCTGCAACCAGTATGAGATGACTAGTGATTGGCACAGTCTGACCGATAGGACAAAGTGACTAAAGTCTAGTCACTATACACTGATAGCCACATTGATGAACTGACAAGTGACTTTTTCTTGTGACAAGTCATCAGTCAGTGACCAGTCAAGAGATATACACATGTCAGAGAATACCGTATTTACTGCATGTTTTCGGACGGCAAAAAATAATTACCTTTTTTGTTGTCCGAATACATATTAAATTCTTTAATTAGGTGTCCAAAAACAAACAGGGGACGACAAATTTGTGCCCCCCCCCCGTCCGTAACGAAGTTACCATTACCTCACATGACGACATGCTGCCATGAAGTAAAACAAGTATTTTGTCTAACACCACGGAAAGGATAATGAATGAAAAACAGGCATTACTTGCCTATTTTGTCTATTTGATACATGTCCATCCACCAGAAAACGCAGCAATACATGTATTAGAGCCACGATTGTGTGTATTTTCCAAAATAACCACCATATTAATAATCGTGCAATCCAGTTTAACCCTTTACTAATCAGTGATCAATAAATTCTACCTTACAAACGCATGCAAGCTTTATGTCTGTGTAATTAAGATATTAATATAAACTAAATAAAAAAAATCTGGAATTATAATTCTGAAGATATTTATGACAGAAACATTTTAGTATCGAGAGTAGAAATACTGGTACATGTATGAGGGCTAATCTTAGAGCACCAAGGATGAGAGGCTCCATATGGGGTGAGTGTTGTACACATGCCTAGGAAGGGTAAAAATAATAAGCAAGTTGCAATATACGAGTCGTTAATATGTTGGTATTTTTTTTAAATAAAGGTGATCTATTTGTTGTGGTTCTCTCTTCTTTTTGTTTCCCACCTAGCCAAGGGTAGCTTCAAAATGAGTAGAGCCTGCCGACTCGAAACAATTGACTGCTCAAAGATTGTTTTGATGCATGTTGGAGATTTCAGGGTGTCTAGGTGATAATTGTTCCTACTATAATTTGTGGGATTTCATTGACAGGTGTGTTCGGAAATAAAAGGCAGCCATCTGGATTTCGTTAAAAGAGCACACAATGTACTGAACATGTTGAACCAACAATCAATATTTATCGTCTACAAAGAGGTTTATTACCTGTAGAACAATAACTACATTTAAACCCGTGGTACATAATGCCTCGGGGATAAGGGGTTTGTTTTGTTGCACGATGCCAATGAATTTACTAATCCATACTGACTCTCTGATGTATTGTTTAATGATATAAAGCAGGGGTCATGGTTTCTAATCAAAGCCATAACTGTCATACATGCGTGAAGTGGTTTCGTGTGTAATGATGTCTACACTGACCACCAATCCATGGAAGATTGTGATCACATTAAATAATTGGCAACCAAATGAAGCGAACTTTGTATCAGTGAAATTAATGGCAAACACACTGTGAATTTTACTTTAAAATGAAGCAGCAGATCTTCTTAGATTGTGTCTGAAAACATAAATTGTAGAAAAAAATTATAGTGGAGCAACGTCCGAAAAATTACAAGGCATTTAAATATTATATTTGCCCAAAAAATACGGTGTCTGAAAACAAACAATGTCTGAAAACATGCAGTAAATATGGTAGCTCATTTTCATTACTCATCTGGGAGCAGTGCTGCTTCCCTTATTTGACCAACCTCTGAAAACGCAAACAGAAACAGCTACAATTAAATGAAACATGGCTAATCCTTCTGTTGTTTTTTTAAATGTACCAATAAAATAGTTTTGCTGAAACTTCAGAGAAAACTGATTACCTTTGAAGTACCAACTGCTGTATATAAATAAAAGGCAAATGGATAAAATCTCAATGAGAGTTATATACTGACAACAGTGTAACTTTATCATGGGTAAACTAAGTCAGACGTTGTGTGTTCATCGTCTCATCCTAAGAGTAAGCATTCAGTGATCATTCTTGGGATGAAGGAAGCATTTCACTACGAGCAAAACATGTAAAGCATTGTGAAGCTAGCCATAAACTGGGAGGGGGGGAGGGGCATTTAATTCCTGAATGCATGAAATCGACAGTCGCATTATACGTCACTTATCTTATACTGCAAAGTACGATCTTAAGGTTTTAGTATTAAAATGTCATTAACTAAAGTTCCTTACAAAACTATTATTTGGAAAATACACATACTATAGATTTGCTTAATACCTGATGTTTCTATTAAAAAAATGAGAGAGACTGAAAATGTCAGGAAAGTAGATATTTTACATTTGATAATGCATTTATTTCAGGTGACACAGTCATACCTATGCACTAACGGTGATGCAGGATGCAAAGACCATGGAAGCAGTGCAAAACAGTCATGTAATGATTTATTTTGTAATATTATGGCTGTATTGCTTGTTGTCAATAAAGTAATAACTATCCCATCTTTTTCAATTTTCATTGCCTATTACATGTACATTAATAGACTTGGAAAAATATTCACTACTTGTTCTGGTGATATTTTTTGAAAATTGGTGATAAAATAATGAGGTAAAATAATGAGGTTGGCAATTTTTTTGCTGACAACTTTTTAAAAGCCAGGACCATCAATGATACAGGACTAGAGTCAGAATTATAATTACTGAGCTTCTGAAGATTAAAACAGGTCATGAGACAGCATAGATTCTTTTGAAGCCTTGCTATTGTGGATTAGGAAATAGGGTTTCCCAATATTATCATTTGTAATTGTTTTAATAAAAATAAAAAGCAAAACAAACTTTGACTTCAGTGATTTTAAATTGAATTATTTACTTTTCACCAATTTCTATCACAATTCATGCAATGATGTCACTCTCTTATACTCATGGATAGGTTTTATAAATGGCAAAGGGTGACCTTATGCTTATGAGAAGCTGTAATATGTATGTGTGTGTGTATATATATATATATATATATATATATATATATATATATATATTATATAAAATATAATTGTGTTTTAAAGTAAATAAGGATATACCTGACACACAGAATGAAGTACAAGATGGCAGTGCCGCATACAAATAATCCAACAGAAGGAAACTTAACGGGGGGAATTTTCTTGACACAGGAACAGTTCATACCTGTCAAACTCTCATACCGAAAGAAAAAAGCTCCCAATTTTTGGGTCATTCCACACCTACCTCCAAATCTCATAATATCTCCTAATTTTTGCAGAGAACTCCCAATTATTACATTATGTCTGTCAATTTTCATTTCTCCTATGAAAATTCCTAGATAAATAGATATATCATATGCAATCCACAGAAGCTATGCTCTATTTTCTCACCTGTGAATATTGTTGTGATGAAATAACTATCACACAACAGAAGTTTTTCTTCACTAAACAGAAAGTTAAGTTTAAAACAGTATTCACATAAATTTATGAAGTTATTTTACCCCTACAAAATTACAAAAATAAAAATAAAAAACCACAACAAAAAGTAAACCACAACAATAAAATTGTCAGCAATTAGTTTCAATTCCATGAAGGGTCACTATGAAAGCTTTGCTATGTAACTTTTCTACAAGCAAACAAGCATCTCCATTCCCATGAAAGAAACTTAAGCTAGTGAATACCTGACAATACTGTACCATATATACAGCTGTTAATTACCATTATTAACTTAAAATAAGGAATGAAAAAACATACTATGCAGCATATATATGTGCCCTCAAAAAAACAAATTCAGAATAAATACATTATTTAGCAAATAATATTAATTTGCCCTACAAGTTGACAATAAGGAACTAAGGTGAGATATAGCATGTGGGAAAATAGTTGCCACATGTAAAGTAGCTTGAGGATGCAAATTTGAACTGTTAACTTGAATTTACACACAGTTTAGGCATAAACAGGGCATCATTTATTTGCTATTCAATGGCTGGTGCTTACATAACACACACTGTAGAACAAGGTTTATTTTAAGCATGTTGGAGGGGCAGTCCTTTTTAACAAGATAACTGCAATTAATTAGTCACACTGGCTTTCTTGCTTGTTTACTAAGTCAAACCTTGTCTATTGTGCAGTTTGTCCATAACTGACCAGAATATAAAATGGGGGCAGGTCCTGGAAGAAAATTTCACATGTATTTCACCCCAAAGATTGGTCAACATTTAGTGTAAAAGATGCTTAGAAAATGCAGTAAAAATCCTCCTGATTTTAGGTCTCAATCTCCATATTTTTTATATTCAATCTCCTTAATAGGCTTTGAAAAAGTTGATAGGTATGAAAGTTGGGTAATTGTTGTTAAAATCCAAGTCTAGCACTGAATGCATTCCATGTGGATTAAAATAATGCCTTCTTTTTGAACCTAGAAAGGAGGTTGAATAATGGGACATTTTTTTTCTGCATCCCTTAAATTTAGTCCTACAACGTAAGACATATCACATGTTACTTATGTTTTAGTGCTATGTCTTACTGCCCAAATAACGGCCTTGTATAGCATGTTCTGATGTCAGTTTAAATGACACACATGCACTTGGCAGCCTATATTGACACTCTTTCACAAATTGATGTGTAATTAACATACTTACCGTGCTGTTTTTATCCTGGTTGAATCAAAATGTGACACTAGCTAAGGTATGCCTAAGTATATTCAAGTAGGTTCATCTGGGGGATATGTTTCTTGAACAAAACCAAATGTTGCTTACAGTTCCAATAGGCATAATATATTTTTTATTCATTTCATTAAAGAATAATACTTCAACTTAACCCAATTTTGGCATTCCCCGCATCGCTTTCCTGCAAAATGAAATGTAGGCCAACAAAGTTTGAAAACAGGCCCATTTAGTTGTGTGAGAATTTGAATTTCTAAGGAAAAAGACATCATAGTAAGTAAAGTGGGACGAATACATTATAACCTTAATTTGTAAAAAAGTGCCCATATGGGCTGCCAAGTGTGTGAGATATTCAAGAAAATTTTACTTTCATTATGATGTCAGTTGATATCAAAACATACCACACTGTGCCATCATTTAGGCAGTAAGACCTAAAAGCCCAAAACATAAATATCAAGGACAAGGTCTTACAAAATACATTGTAGGACTACCCCTAAATCATATTATTTCCTGTTTGACAACAGAGATCTGAGCAAGATGTTTTTCTTTTTTAAATGGTTAGTTGTCCATACATGCTGCATCAGTTAAAAAAGGACCACATGTACACGAAGTGGGTCACATGGCTAGGGGAGAGGCTCTGCTAAGAATCATTTTTTATGTTGAAATCTATATCATTAAAAGGTGAAGTAAATATATAATATCAGCGAATACTTTTGGTACTTTCAACCTTCATATTTTCATTCTGTGTATATATTACAATTTGCCTTTTATCCTAGCTGTCCAGTTAAGTACGACTGAGGTACTTAATGCTATAAATAGAAAAATGTACATAATTCGTATAAGAATCACTTAAATTGTATTTTCCTTTTTTATCATTATTCAAAACACATGTAAATCATAGTACATTCGTCTTCATGAGTATTATGGTAAAAACATGTATGTCGGTATTTATGCGACTTTGGGTTTCTAGTAAATTCGTTCCCTAATATCATGCTGATAGCATAGCTGTGAATTAAACTGGTAAGATACAGACAACTGCTAATTTTAGACATTATCTTTTGATGACATAATCGGAAATTTTACATGTGCAATATCTAAATACTATAGTGGAAACCGTAAAGTTTCGCGTATCTTACCGTGTCTACCTCAGTTATTGTTTTGACCGCACGAGGAGTCCAGTGTCAACAGGTTTCGTAGGTGAGCTGCCATCGATACAGAGCTGGAGGAATTTAATCTAATCGTACCAAATGTGAATTAAACGTTTTTTCAAGAAACGCCTAACTATATTAACAAACTTCAATTGATATATGGAGAGATTACTATTTTCACTTACAACAGTGAATTTAGACTGCAAAGCAAAAATGCGAAACAAAAGTTAGGGCAATATTGGTGTTTCGTTAGATTCACCTCTACGAAAATTATATCCACGAAAGGAACACCTTCGAAGTAGGCCAAGCGGCTGAATGATTTTAGGATGCATTGTCTATGTATTAATATTGTTAATTATTGATGCGGTACCGGTTATCACACATTTTACTGCAATATATCTTTAATGACTCACAGAGACAACATAACTGCCATTTATAACAAATAACATCTTCCACAGCCGGAACGACTTGAGTAGTAGTAAATGGACGATTTGGTTTGAGTTTTTTTTTTCCTCTTTGGGTTCCGACTAGTCACTGTAGCCTCTGCCCCCCCCCCCCCATGATCTGACAAGCATGCGAAATACAGAAATGTGCAACCCGTAGATGATTAATCCAATAAAGTAGTCAAAACGTAACATACTATTTAGGCTGTATACGGCGATTAGGCAGGCAGTAGTGCTGAATGGTTCAATACTTGATACCGCTTGTCTGTTTGCTGTGCGATTACAACTGAGGAGACTGTATCAAAACAATCGACAGTTAAATCTTATGACAGGCGCAGATATATTTACAGCTCAGACGGATAGATTTTCTTTTGTATTATAGAGTGACCGTGGTATATAATGACAAAAAAATCAGATTGACGCTAATAATGTTCGAAAGAGTGCATTGAGTTCTGTAGAAATCGTATTAAACTACCAAACGACTGGAATATAAGAAGTGCAGCAGAAAAACTGAAATCGCTGTATCATTTGAGCGCATCTTGTCGATTTATCAAAGAAACACATATTGAAAAACATTGATAAATTTATTAATTTGGGAGTGATTTTAAAAATGGAACAGAATAAATTATGGTAAGCTTTAGAGGAAAAGAAAAATAAATGTATAAAATATGGTGCAAGAAATAGTAGATGCTCTGACTAAATCGTCCACTACATCTGAAGTGCCTGAAACTTTTGATGATTTAAGCGGATATCCTAGCTGTAATGACGACGACATCTCAGAGCGGGTTGATTAAACAGATGTGTTTGGGGTATTATATAGGAATGGAATCTGAACAGTTTTATAAAATAAAATACCACGATGCAAAAGCGGAGCAGCGCGAGCACACAAGGAAATCGAACATAAACCACACAAAAGTTTTTACGAAATTCGCAAGACGTTTGCCATTATTGCGTACAAAAAGACAGTCTGACAAAAACTATGTTGCTGGTATTCTAATCAGCGGTGGGTCATTTGAGGTTGTTTATGCGGACTTCTTTCTGAAAGATATTTTATCTAGCGTTCAAACCAATTTTGCTATGAGAAACCTGAAAGAGACATAGCGAAAAACGACAGCGTACAATTATGCGGAACCAGGCAAAAACATTTTGAAGTTCATATCAGTGCAACGGAAGATGAAATAGATTACCACGAGTACATGAGTGAGGGAAAAGTTTACAGAAACTCATGGCCTGGGGTGTGCTGCTCTCACAAACCAAGTTAGAGTTGGAGTTGCTCACCGATATTGTTCAGCATATGTTTGTGGAATTTCTATGGCGAGTGATCTCTACTCTCGTACCAACAATCCGGACGTCGACGAAAGAGTTACAGCATGTATCTTGTCGCATACAACTTGTATGACTGTGCGATGATACAACCAATGCCCGTGGACGAGTTTGAGTGATCAATCTCGCGGATGTAGACGTACACGAGTACGACAGTGTTAGCAATGTCCGATACTTGTCTGAAGTTGACCTGGAGTATCCAGACGAGCTTCACCTCGACTACAACGATTGTCTTTTAGCACCGGATGCACTGTCAATGCCAAGCGAGTAATTATCCCATGTCCGTGTACAATCGTCAAGCTTGTTCGGAACCTGAGAACTAAGCGCAACTACGTGCGTAATTCGCAGTTATATCTGCGATTGGGTATGAGTATACAGCGAATGTATCGGGTGCTCATGTGTCGTCAAAATGCGTGGATGGCTCCATACATACAAATAAACAGGGACCTGCGTACCGCGTCAACCACGATTTTGAACAAGATTTCTTTAGACTCATTAGCAAAGCTGTGTCTGGGAAAACAATGGAGAACCTCATCATATATGTCTGGGTTGACCTTGTTCGGGACAGTGAGCAACATAAATCTGCACTGTTATTAATGCCCGGTGTTTGAGTCACGGAAGTAGTATAGTGGGGCGATAAGGCACTCATCATGCCAAAGAACGAAAATCAGCCTGGGGTGATATGGCCCTCAAATTTTTAGCAAAAAGAGGCATACCCTAGGGTGATATGGCCCCCAAGCTTAATTATGGGTCAATAGGAATGGAACAGGTGGGATGACGTCATGGTACTGGACACTTGCAACAATGTTGCAAGTGGCTGACCTGAATACGCGCAGCAACTCTAGGTAGGGACAAATACAACAGAGATATAGACATAGTTAAACACCAATCTATCATACCTAAATTATACAATCGACTAAAAAAAATTTTTTAGGCAAGAAAGATTAAATCTTTTCGAGGCAATTGATTGACCCATTATATAAATTATACAATCGAATAAAAAAAAATTTTAGGCAAGAAAGAATAAATATCTTTTCGAGGCATATGAAAGTGGCTCTGAAAAGGACCGTCGGTTTTATGTTAACACCAGTTCGTTAACATAGAGGACATCGCACTGATCTTCTTCTCTTTCTCAAACTTTGTCTAAGCTCTGGACCGTAGATGAGGACTCGCTTCAGACAGCCTTGTCTCTCCACATAGCATCTTCTTTTCCAAACAGTCGTCTCGGTGATCCGGATAATGGTCCATGTTGATTTAACATACATGGTTAAGTCCGTCCGGAAAAACAACGACGATACGAAAGTAGAGGATTCAACGTTGGTCCACGTCTTGTGACGAGAACAGGTGAAGGGAATGAAGTGAACCGCGTTTATTTATAGTGGAAGACCGGATCGAAACGGATTGAGATTGTTCAGCAATCCCAACACGCGTTACAAAATTAAGTCAACGTGAAACGTGACTGAAACTGTGGTGTAGTGCATTCATATTCATTCATTTGGATTATCTACAAGAAACAAAAATATCTCACAGGTATAAATATTAGTATAGGCTCTGCCATCATTTATTCTGTGCAGAATTTCAATTTGTTTTCTTTCTGCTTTTGCAAGACCTATTAGTTAAAATAGTGGGTAGTTCTTGCTTAAGATGGCTGGCCTGCCCCAAAATAAGCAAAAGAGAACGGAAAATAAGGACATATTCCCGACAGACATGCAAAACACAGAGCAGGGGAGGATCCTTTTGGCCTACAGAGCGCCAGGCTGTCAAGTATTGGACTTGTCAAACTGTTCAGAAGCAGAAAGACCCTGCCCGGCTGAGATACTACAATTCCTGGTGTCCAGAGGCACTAAAACTGAGAACATACAAGGACTTCAAAATGGGGGAACAGGAATATACTTCCTTTTCGCAAAAGGAGACAAGCCTTTGTATAGGAATAACCAGTCAATAGAAATCAGAGGCAAGCCTGTCAAGATTTATGCACCTCCTCCTTTAGTTAAAAACCTAGGAGAGAAAACTATAGAAATCCACTTCTCTGGTTTACCATTGGAAATACCCTTAGAAGAATTAGTGGCTAAAATAGAGAAGAAATTCTCAGTGAAGACAATAAAAGCGCAGATGGCCACGTTTTGGGGTTTCCCAACAGTACTCATGGGAATACGAATAATTACACTGACAGAAGAAGACGCGAAGAAGATTCCGGCTTTCTTTTATGTCCTTGGATTCATAATTAAATCCTGGTATCGAGGCTGTCAATTCCATCGTCCATGTCACAAGTGTGGAAATCTTGGCCACTTGTCGAGGGAATGCCAGAGCCAGGTGCCCCCACAAACCAATTCCTCCAATTCTTATGCATCGGTAGTGAAGAAAGACCAGTTAGTGGACAAGACCACAGAGAATTTGCTGCAAGAAATCCCAGAGCCATTAGAAGAAAAAGCAGAAAAAATGGCAGAAACCAACATCTCCTTATCATTTAGTAGTCAAGGGTTGAGTGCTGAAAGCAACTCGCTGGACAACGATAAATGGGAAGAAGCTAGTCAAGCCAGTTCAGCAGATAAAAGGAAGGCAAAACCCAGAGCAAGGAACATCCAGAAATTGAAGTCGAAACAAGCAAAAGAAGCCAAACTGGTAGAAAAAGAGAAAGCACCCTTTTTTGTCTTTGAGGAGCCTAATTTCGAAGAAAAAAGGTCACTGTAAAATTCAGATGGCCAGATTTCACAAAAAAAAACAAGACAATAGAGGAAACCCTGAGCCTAGAATCTCCGATACAAGAGCAACAGGAGAAAACAGAGATGGAATTGAATGCTTTTACTCCCATCTTACCCCTAAAGAGGAAAAGATCTGCATCTGCACCGAGAACACCTTCGGAATCAGACATTACAGATCTAATAAAGGAAGCAAGGAGCGAGAAAAAAGAAATCGAGCAAAAAAAGAGAGCAACCTCCTTGACCAGGGGGAGCCAGAGGAAAATAATAAGCTTGGAAGAATACAGAGCCAAAAGAACTGCCCACTAACTAACTAATACTATGTATTATTAAATATTTGAAATTTATAAAGAAGTTTATAAATATGTACATAGTCAAGAATGGAGGGATTGAACCTACAGATCTTGACTGTGAACATAAATGGAATTATAAACAAATTAGGTAAAATAATATCTTCAGCAAAAAATTATGATATAGTCCTGTTGCAAGAAACTGACGGGACGTCTGAACATATGGTGAGGAGACTAGAAGAAGAACTTGACGCCTTAGTCCTCACAAGTAACCACCCAACAAAGAAGGAAGCAGGGGTGGCTACAATTGTTCGGCGTTCGGCTAAAGGATTGAACTTTGAAAGCCTAAAAACTCCCAATGAACTGCAGGGACGATTTTTACATATCAAATTGTATAACTGGAATATTTTTAATATATATGTACCCTCTGGTGGAATCGAGCCCAAAAAGTTAATTTCATATTAAATGTAAATCATTATATCCAAAACTTCGCTGAAAATCCATGCATACTAGGTGGGGATTTTAACTGGATATTAAATGAGTTGGATAAAAGTGTAAAATTAACTGATGATGATAAAAAATTTACATAAGTGGTCTGGTTTACTTTTAAAAACTAACAATTTAGAAGATACCTATCGTTGGTTAAATGAAAATAAGAGAGAATACACATATATATACGGGGATAATAAAGGTAGCAGGCTAGATACGTTCTATATGTCGAGAAATCATATTCATGCAGCCAAAACATGTTTTATACACGATAATCAAATTGCTGACCATAAATCAGTAGTACTTGAACTACTAATAATAAATAAATGTAAATGGGGACAAGGGTTTTGGAAATTGAACAATGTTCACCTTTTGGATATTGAGTATGTGAAAACCATGCGAACTCACCTGGATAAATTTAGAAACAAAAACTTAGGAAACATAATGGGAGACTGGGAATATTTTAAAAAGGAAATCAAAAGAATAACTAAATATTATAGCAAGATAAGGAAATTACATAAACATTGGTTACAAAAAGAATTATATCGAAATTCAGAGTAAAAATAATTCAATAACTGAACAAGATAACGAAGTAATTAGGGAATGGATTATTTTAGAAAAAGAGGTAACCCAAGGGATTAAAACTAGAGCAGGGAAATTTGATAATATATACAAAAAGGGGAGGGGCTTATACAGAAGAATGGAAATTTAAAAAGGAGAAAATAAACAAATTGACTCAATTCGCCTAAACAATATACTTTATAAGGATAAAAAGGTTATATTAGAAGGGATTAAAGATTATTATGTAAAAATTTATGAATCACAACATATTGATGTAAATATTATAGACAGTTATCACAACATATTGATGTAAATATTATAGACAGTTATCTAAAACAAACTAATTATAAACAAATACCCCCAACTGAATAAGGAAAATGAAAAATTCATTGCTAATGAAATAATAACTGCAATTAAAAGTCTGAAAAAGGGGAAATCCCCAGGCTCTGACGGGATTACTACTGACTTTTATATTAAATTCCAAAACGGCCCAGTAGATATCCTAGAATTACTATATAATAATATTCTACTCCAGGGGGAAATGCCTGAAAGTCTAAGGGAGGGTATTATAATATTAATATTCAAAGGGAAGGGTGATAGAGAGGAAATAAAAAAAACTGAAGACCCATAACACTTTTAAACACAGATTTTAAAATTCTAAGTAAAATTATTACAAATAGAATAAGGAAATGTTTGAATACAATAATTGACATAAATCAAAGTTGTGGAGGAATAGGAAGGAAAATCACAGATAATACACTTTCAATAGGAGCATTAATAGAGTTTTTAAAAAATAGAGGTGAAAAGGGAGTCATGTTCTTATTCCATCAGGAGAAGGCCTTCGATCGAATAGAGCATGACTTCATTTTCAAAACACTAGAGAAATGTGGTTTTGGGCCAAATATTGTAAATTGGATAAAAGCAATGTATACTAATATCACCTCAAAAATATGTGTAAACGGAGCCCTGACAGAAGAAATTAAGATACAAAGATCAGTAAGGCAAGGCTGTCCCTTATCCATGCTATTATATGTAATAGCAATCGAATCCTTGAACATAAATATTAACCAAAATACCAATATTCAAGGAATTAAAATACCGAATTTGAACTATGATTTAAAAACTATATTACATGCAGATGACTGCACCAACTTTACCAGAGACGAACATTCCTTTAAACATCTACAATATGAATATCTACAATTTGGTAAAGCCTCCGGATCAGCAATAAATCATGATAAAACAGAAATTGTATGGATAGGAAACTGGAGGGGAAACCACCCTGGACTTCCCCCCAATCTGATTAAAGGCTATGTTAAAGCACTAGGAATGAATTTTGGGAAAAACTCTACTCACTTGAACTTTCGTGAGTTGGTAATCAAGATTGACTCGCAGATTGAAACTTGGTCGCATTCAAGGCTGAACTTAATAGACCGCAAACAGGTAGCTAAAACCTACATGCACAGCCAATTGAATTATGTAATGAATTCGGTTCACCTTACAGAAGCAATGATTGGAAACTTAGAAAGAAGAATAATGAGCTTTATTTGGAATGATAAAATCAATTACTTAAAGAAAAATTATATATGTAGGCCGAAAGATGGATGGGGACTGGCTCTGCCGAACCTGAGTATATAACAAAAAAACAATTATATTAAATAGATTCAAGCAACTAAATAACTCTCCCAAACATCCATGGGAAGCAATATATATTTACCTGTTTTGGATATATTTGTCGTTTTAATAGCGAAATTTATAAAAATAATAAATTAACCAAATTATTAGAACCTCCGGGCTCTTATAGGAGAATTAAAGAATTAATATATACTTACAGAAATATTCTAAGAATATGGGATAAGAAAAATGATACCTATACAATCTTGAATGAACCAATAACACAAAGCAAGCAAGAAATCGAATTTAGTCATCCTCATTTAAACTGGTCGGCCATTTGGAAAAACTGGGCAGATATAGGATCGGCCTCTATTCAAAGTAGGCTCTTCCTATACCTGCACGACCAATGACTGACAGGTGAAAGGGCTTTCAATAGACACTTGATAACTTATGTACCAAAATGTGATGTGATGTGATGTGATTATGATTTTTAACGTAGCTTAACAATTTTTCAGTCATATCGCTACGATGTCTGCAGTGTGGCAGTTTATAGTGATGTCTAGAACTGGGGCATTATGCCGCAGACATGTAGCATGATGTCCCAACCAGTCACAATATCCTGACACCAGGCCGACCAGTCTTAATGCTGAGCGCCAAGTGAGGCAGCTGTTAGTACCAGTTTTGTAAGTCTTATGGTATGACTCGACCGGGAATCGAACCCACGACCTCCCGCATCCGAGGCGGACGCTCTAACCACTAGGCCACCGGAGCGGTCGTACCAAAATGTAGATCATGTGGTAAATCCATAGATTCCAAAAAACATCTAATACTCTTTGTACTAATACTAAAGCAGAGAGACAAATACTGGAAAATAAACTCAAGAATAAATATGGCAAATCAGATAATAATCAATTGTTATATGCCAATAATGTTAACGATAGAGAAATTTATAATGAAGTAGTATCTTATATTAATAACATTATGAAAACTAAAATGGATTTAATAGTTAATAAATTTTAAAAGACTAGATATACTTGTGAGATTTTTTCTTTTCACAAATACAGAAACAAATTCACTAACAGACAGAAAACTAGCCGACCCTCAAGGGGAGATCCGTATGGTACGAGACCAATGCTACGTGGCTAACGTGAGTTAGTACGGCTCGTACCGGATCTCCCCGTAAAAAGGGAGGCTTAGTACAAGTACATAACGAAAATACAAATACGGCACACATCTGAACATTCATCAAATATACACATCTCATGCAAACTATTTTCAAGTACTTCTTAATTTCTAACCTAACACACACTAAATCCTTTCTAGGAACCAATAAAAGTAAATAATAACTTTAAGAATTTGACCCATTAGCCAGTCCTCACACGAACACAAGATAACGTACAAAACAAATAGAACACGCAGATAGCATTACACAGGACAATACTGATCTCTGGCAAAGATCACTTTTAATAAATAAACTCCAAGACCAGCCTGGGTCAAGGAGTATTTTTATAATAGGAATATAATGGTGTATAAACCCTAATTCAAAATTCATAAAAACGAAATTTATAAATTAAATACAAATAGCACACACACACACACACGGGAAAAACAGAAACATAAAAACCCTTTAAGTTTCGGAACTAGGGGGTCCCTTCAATGATGACAAGTCTGAGCGGGACCACACCAATAATGAATCTAAGAAGACAATGAATTGGGGTGCACCGGTTTTGAAGACGAGAAGCGATGGCATAGCAGCGGCTACCAAAGTTAACACAGCGCTACTTCCAGAAGAGGTCGATTTCAACTGGGATTTAGTAGATTTTCTCTTTTCGCAAGAATTTGTTCCGGTGCCAATACCTTCGCCACCTTCTCCTTCTTTACCACAAGTCGAGGATTTTAAACAGAGACAGAAAGAAGAATTGGAGAAATTTTTACAACAGCAGAAAGAGGCAGAATAAGCATTTCTCCTTGAACAGCAACAGCGAGAAGAAGAAGAATAGACATGAAGGAAGTAGTAGAAGGAAATGGCACTTCTAGATTTAATACACTTTCCCCCTCCCCTCTCCCCTTCATTCAAAACATATCTGTAACCAACCTGTAGCTTGACTCAAAACAGGTTAGAAAATATATTTATCAGGAGAAGACCCCCTCTCCCACTCCAGAACGATATTTGTATTAACGGTGTCTTCTAGATTTTAGGCCCCTTCCCCTCCAAAACATATTTGTCAGAGAAACCCCCTCCCCCATTTCAGATAATCTATAACAGACATATTTTTCGAACTATACATGTTTTCTGCCTGTGCCGATCGATTGCTGTAGCCCAGGCAGAGACTGCTATGTTGCGATCGATAAATGTACTAGATACATGAAACTACATGTTAACTGGATGATGCAATCATAAGAAATAATAACTGTTATTTTTAGAAGCCATGGATGATGCAATCATAAGAAAGAATAACTCGAAATTGCATCATGTATATCATGGATGATGCAATCATAACTAAGCTTGCATCATGTTATTATAACTGGATGATGTAATCATAAGAAAGAATGATTCGAAATTGCATCATACATGATATGACTTGCATCATGTTAACTGGATGATGCAATCATAACTAAGCTTGCATCACTCTGCTTATAACGCTATAAAAGGCAACCAATTTTTCATTTGTGGTCATTCCACAGAGATGTGTTCACTGGAAGCATGAAAGGTAAGTGAGATATTTTCTTTGCATGACAGACTAGGAGATAGGTCATTTATTTTAGCAAGAAAAAAATATTTATTATTTCGTTCAGATTTTTAGAGGTAAATGGAAGTTCTTAAAGAACTTCTTCGCCAATAATTAATATTTCTACGGTAGCTACCAGAAATAATTTGTCATCATGTTTATACAAATAAAATTTAACGTTTCCACTTACTTTTCGATGACATCCAAATAACTCTCTCATTGTTACCCTGTTGATATAATACTTACAACCTTTTGCAAAAACCTTCGACCGGTCTAGGTCCGTATTTATTATGGTATATTTTTCCTGGCTGATCGGATCGTGAAGATTACTATATTTTTGTCTGAGATTGTCTCTCAACTTTTCAAGATAATCAAAATATTTGCTGTCATCTGATTTAATAAGCGAGAGTTTTATTCTGTCAAATTTACTAAAACAAATACCTGAAATTTCATCATTAAATTCAAACTGTGGAGGTTGGCCGTTAATCATCAACACCTTAACCTTACTATTAACTCCATCGGCTAACGTTAAATTTTCAAACATTATTTCTAAAGTTTAGACAAAATTAATTAAATATGTTGGTTTGCGTAGTGTCCAATAGCTAGTGTATTAACCCCGTCCTCGCAATAGCGATTGTCATCAACATTACTTAGTCCACGTTTAATAAATGTATTTGTTTCAAGTTTGTGATGATTTGATCTAGTAAGATTTGTTTTAATAAAGCTGACATTATTGTTTAGTGCAGTTAAAATCATCAAATTTCATACATTTTTTTACATGACCACGAGGAATGCCTTTTGCTTTTTTTTGTCAGTTTATCGTCATCTAAAATTACGGCGTACATTTTACTTCTTAGTCCGACAAATTCCTTAAGTGGCACAAACATCAATTCGTCCTTAAATTTACCAATAACTGTCTTGTTAGTTGGATCATGAAATCCACTACTAGCTGGATAATCCGATAAATCAAATAGGGCACGGTGGTCATAAATATCCTGATAGACATCCTCACATTTTATATCATACACTAGCGATTCTGTATCGGTAAACAATAAAATTGAATCTGGCCAGACTCTCTTAACAGATCCGGAGTGAAAATTGTACATCAACCACTTTGATATGTCCAATACCGACGCACCAATATAAATTGTTTAATTTAACTTCAAATTTGTCTTTCGTCGCTCTATTGCAACAACAGTTTCATTAAATACATACTGACAAAACCGTTATCATTAACTAATTTATTCCTGCAATTTATGTCTTTTACAATCTCAATAATTACCCGTTTCCGAATATTTTCCATTGTCTTGCCAAACACGGAATTGTTCATAAGTTTAAAGAAGTTTTTCTCAAATTCTGTCCTAGAAGTTGCGCGACGTTTGGTATTTAAATCAATATAATCTGCCATCCAACGAGATTGTTTGAATTTTAACACGCGATGAACTGTCCTTAAGACTAAGTCGTGGTCGACTGCTTGTTTTAGGTTTCTATAGTGCATCACGTAATTCTTTTTACCCAGTAAATTTGGAACTAGCTTATTAACAATCGAATTTTTTGCTGTTGTCGCTACCCCTTGTTCATGTGATAATAAACTATAGTTTATTACTATCGACTCTGCACAAAACGGATAGTCGTTATGCAGGTTGTGAAGTGGCTCAGGATAATCTAGATCAACTTCAACAAAATAACTGATATCTTCTGGTAGGTCTTTTTCAGTTTCGCTAAGAAATTGATCTGGAGTTATCCAATGAAATCCACTGCACGGTATTGGCTCTGACATTGCCCAGCTATATAAATTATTATATAAATTATTAGAGACAGGATAAATAATATAATTAGATGGTTTATTAGGATTATAATTTTTTAGATATTTTTTATTAGCTACCGCGTACTTCCTCGATATCACGCTAATTCCGCCTCTGATACCTTTTTCAATAAAATTAAACATATCAATGTCAGTTAAAAGATCCAGTTCTGTCTTACTTGTTTTTAGCAGAGCGTCCCAGGATAGTCCTGGAGCGGAATAATACCAACAAGGATCCAATCCATAATGTTCATGACTAACTCGACGAAAACTCTCGAAAACAGCTAACAATAATACATCTGTTTTCAAATATAAATCATGATAATCACCAAATGTTTTACAACCAAATTTACTCCAAATATCTTGTGGATAACTATATTCACCATTTGATATACCTTCGCGTTTTAGCTCTAAATAAAACTTGTCTTTGCCAGGCAGAGAAGTTTCATCAAATCTGCTCCAGTCGTCGAGATGCTCGTACGGAAAGACACCTTTTTTTGTCAGATCGACGTAGTTTTCACCAAAACAACTTTTTAGATTACCAAAACTGCTACAGCCTTTTACAAGCTCATCTAGCGGAGCTGCCATAGTCAATGAAACGTAATTTGCCGAGCGTAACTGACATATATTTTTCAAAATTATTTGGTATACATTTTACTACATTGTCGAGTTTTAGCTTAGATTTAATTTCCTCATTGCCAAAAGCTTCGACAATGATATGACTATCATAACCACGAAACTTATGTGAAACAACTGGAATAAAATTTGGTGCATGAAATTTTAGATTGCAATTGTTATGAGCTGCTTCGCGATATTTACCTGTTAGATGACAATGATCTCGCATTTTATCATCACCTAATAACTTCTCACAGATATGACAATTAACTGCATTATCAAAATCAAGTTGTTGTTTGGATGTTATTTTCATTGGAGCTGTTTTGAATAATCTGTTGGAAATTTTATTAACATCATCTATTACATTTTTTAATAACCACACAGCCGGACTTTCAGATTCGCTATTGCTACATCTGTATAACTTTACTGGAGCAGACATTTTATCATTAGCACAACAAACTACTTTGTAGGAAACCCCGCAAGGAACATGTTGTTGCATTTTTCTTGTACTCTATTTATTTGGATTATTTTCTGCGCCAGCCACAGGAACAAGCAGACACTCAAAATCTGCATAAATAACAAACGGGATACTTAGCTTATGATGATAATTGTTAAATTTTAATACTTTTTTTCTCTGTTGGCATTGTTATTCTTTGAACGTTAACACAATATTTAACATGCTCTTGCAGTTTCCATCGCTAGAAAAACCGTGTAAACATCTGTAACAGAAATATTTTTTCCATAGTGCTTATTATATTGTCTACCAACTATCCCGTTAAAGTTTTTTATCCAGCAATAATGTCCTTTTTTAAAATAACAAATTTATTGTTAACTGCGTAGCAGTCGCTGAGGTGTATCTCGGGTAAACATTTTCTCGCTCATCTAGTCCGAAAACATTTACCGAAATGTTGTTTTGTTTTTCAAACTTTGGTATCTGATTTTCTGCTACTGGAAAAGTTATCCCATCAAAATCCAATTCGTTTCTGTACGGCAAATATTTTTCAACTTGGTTGGAGTTACAATTTTGAGGATGTCTTGCAGACAAAATTGCCGAACGAAAACACTCGTTGTCGCTGTTTTTGACATTTATACAACATTTTTTGTTTTTAATTTTTTGAAGAAGATCAACTTAAGAACTACCGCTAAGTACGTTATATTTCATTGTGTGAAATAAAACCTCAGTAATCATCTCATAAATCCAACCTGATCCTGGTGCGGTAAATTCCTCAAACTTCTTGTTAATTTCTTGGTGTATTTCATTGGCAACTGTGGCAATATTTGTTCCAGTTAATATTTTTCGTGATTTAGCTGTTAAATATGGCTCCGCAATTTTCCTGTCGAAATCTGTATTTTCAAAAATTATATCAAGTACATCTTTTTCGGTTGCACGTAACTTTGATAAAATTACATGATACTGCACTATTAGCTTGATACTTTTGTGAACTGCAAGTTCTTGCGTCACAATCGGTTGTAATAGATGAAATAAATTTGTGGAGTTAAAATTTGCTAAGACAAATTTATAACTTTTCAAATTTATTGACTTGATCAAATTTATAACTTTTATCATAGCCTGAAAATTCTGCAGCAATTTGTTCTGCTTTTATAAGGCTCTTCTTGGCAATATCTCGCAATTTTAACATTATATATAATATTTTTATATTTAATTGGTTTTTTGTTTATTTTTCAAATAGAAATATAAAAATGCTATAATAAAATAATGTCAAAAATATAACAGCAGTGGAACAGGAAGAATATCACGTTCACCCAAAGTATAACGAGTACGCTGGAAATGCACTTCGTTCGGTTATTCATGTCAGATACGGACGACCTTTTGGTAAATTAACGCCAGCTGGTTATAAGATTAGTGTAAAGGGAGATAGCACAGATAGAATTAAAATGTTTAGAAAAGATTTTATTTACACATTATTTCGTGGAGATATTCCAGACGGACAGCGAGTCTGCAAAGTAAATGGCTCAATTATTGAAGATAATATTGAAAATTTATCATTGCAAAACGAATTCCAACCGCATCCAGTATTTGATCTTTACGAAGCATCTGATAAGGGAATTATACGAAATAAAAAAAACAAAAAATGTTATTGGTTTTATGCAAAATAGTGGATATTTGATGGTGATGGTCCGTGGAACTAAAACAGATCAAGTTCATTATCAATCACATAGGTTCATTTATGAAATATTTAACAGACCAATACCTAATGATTTGGTTATTGATCATAAAAATGGCATTAAAACTGATAATAGGATTGAAAATTTCGATTTAGTAACACCAAAAGAAAATAGCAGACGTGGGGATGCTGGTGGTGTTAGATATGCTAGACAAGTAATTTCAGTAAATCTAGAAACTGAAGAAGAAATTAAATTTAAGTCGATAACATCTGCTGCAAAATATCATAAAATTCATCCGCAATCAGTAAAAGATGCAGCTGACGGCAAAACTAAAGCAGCAACGTCAACATCAATATTTGATGGATTTAGTTTTAAATATGATGAATAATGATGTTTCTTAGCTCGGTCTTAGTAAGACAGTTGTGAGCAAACATTAAAATATCATCTTTATCAAATTTTAGTGTTATAAACGCACTATTATCAAGTTTATTTTTTCTACTGCTGTTAGGAGAATCTTATCAGAATCACCTTGCATTATAATAACATTAACTGAATAAGCACTATATCCCGACAAACATTTTCTAACTGCCTCAGCAAGTTCTTTGTAATTTAATATATTAACTTTCTGATATTTTACATCAGGAGATTTTATTTCTGTTGCCATTTTATTATTATAAATTAGATTTAAAAAAATATATTCATTTATAATATGGATTTAATTCAGAGGCTGGCTGATATATATATGCCAACGACAGAATCGTAAACAACAAGGTAGTTGATGATAATTTTATACCAAAATAGAACATGATCTCTGGCAATGTAGATAAATCTGCTGGTTATAGCGAAGATGATATTTTGTATAACAATGACGAACAAGACGAGATTGTGGACAACAGCGACGCTGTTGTTGACAAAAAAATATTACAGCAGACCGACAACTGGACGATATAATGTTAAATATCATATCACTAAAAAAATAATAAAATTTAATTTTACTGTTGCCGAACAACAAATATTTTGGCAACTTATAAAACCATTTTAAATCTAAAAATAACTGGCCAGCAAAGGAGCATAAAATACGATTTTATTTTTGTTAAAATACTCAATTTGATGCCAGTCGATAGTGCAAGAAAATTACATTTAATTTCCTTATGTCGACCGGTCAAATGCAGATCTGTACTTATGAAGTACGAAAAATATTTACTTCAAAATTGACCGAGTTGGCACCCAACTATTAAATTTATCGCTATATCCGCGCCATTTAACTAAACTTTTGTTGACGCGCTTCCTAATAACTTTTTCAATAACAAATATATCTTGATCTGTTTTTTGAGGTTCTTGTTCATAAAAACTGCCAGCTATAGGTTCACCCGATAAATCTTTTAACGCATATGTCACTGGTATTGTTAAAAGTACTTTATCAACAACAAATACTTCTTCGCTCCAGTTTGGAGTAAATCCATTTTCAAATGTTTTATTTTGTCAGAGAAATTCTAACTTTATCACCAACTTTAAATTTATGTCTGCGGTACATGTTTTCGTTTGCTAATATCGGATTTTTAATTGCATCGTTTGGTGACATCCTTGTGGTTTGATGTTTCGTGTTACTATATTCGTGAACAATTTTCTGTAAATTGTCAATATATTTATTTGTATTTTTAGCTGTCAAATATTTGTAGATTTTTTCGTTTAGTGTAAGATTAAATCGCTCGACAACAACGCTCTTACCTTCATTTCCAGTGGCATATTTTTTTATGTTATTTTCCAGTGGCATATTTTTTTATGTTATTTTGTTCCAAGAACTGCTCAAATATTTTATTAAAAAATTCTGCTCATGATCAGTCCAGATTCTGTTTGGTTTCCTTTCTGTACTAACGATGACCTGTTTTAACGCATCAGTTATTGACGTTCCTGTCTTATCTGAAACTGGTACACTAAACGCATATTTGCTAAAAACATCTACAACATAAAAAAAATATCTTTTATTATTGTTAAATTTACTAAGGCCTGACATGTCAACTAAATCTATTGTCCAGATATCGTCAGCGGCATTTGCGACAACCTTACGTCGTGGAAACTTTTCTTTTTAGGTTTGTGTAGCTCTAACGCCAGATCATCATACCTACCGAGTCCTAATTTATACTTTGCTCCAATAAATCCCTGCACCAACTTTCTGTCAACACGGTCTCGCATATTCACAGGTTTCATATCACGAAGTTCGTCTAACATTACTTTATCACAGCCGTGCTTATCCTGTTCGTTATCACGATAACAAATGTCGTGGCGCATTGCTATTGCATCAACCTGATTATAAGGCTCTTGTCCTGGCAGCGGATTATCATTCTCGTCAAGTTGTTTATCAAGAGGATAATAAGTCCAGTATATTTATGGACTGGCAATGTCCAGCCGCCTTTTGGTTTTGGTAATTTGCCAATTAATTTATGTATATCTATACCTGTTCCAATTATTTCTCTGTTGTTGCATTGTTGACAGTATGTAACAATTTTATTTTGCTCAAGACAGAGATCTCTATCACAATCGCACTCGCATATCATTTTTTATTAATCATCTACTAAAATAATCTTGTTAAGACAACCCGCTCCGGACAACTTTGTTGTCGGAAATGATAATTTCTTTAAAAACATACTTTTTCTTTTCCGCAGATTGCACAATTACTTTTTAGCATTATTCTATTATTTTTTGTTTTTTCTTTTGTTTCATCTTTATTTTCTGTTTTAGTCTTACACTTGAGACAATATGTTGACATTTTATATTTGTAAGTTTACACAAAATTAATTGCAATCTCATCATTAGCGTGAGAGGGTTGCTTGTCAAACTGTAAAATAAATTTTAAAAAATTAAATTTAGGCTGGGACATTTGTTTTATAAACATTACGCAATAGTATCCACAAGCAGACGTTCCAACAGGCTGAATTTGATTAGAAGAATAATTTATTATTTTATATTTTTTGTTTATATATTTTTTTTATTGCGTCACCTGGTGGAAGTCCAAATGAATCAAAATAATTGTTATTACAAACAGCTACCCAATGTGTGCCAGATCCGCCAGTAAAATCTTGTATATTTATCACACATGAACCTAGCGACGGTGTCGCTTGCGATGGTATCGCCGTAAGTTCATCTTTAGAATAAACTCCACAGAATTTTTTTACTTTCTTTAGCTTATCAAGTATATCAAAGTTACTTCACGCGGCGGAGAGGGGGGGGGAGGTTTCACCTCCTTGTTCCTGGCAATGTTAGTCCTCGTCCTATTCCCAACAGATTTGGCAATAGACTTCCCGCTACTGCCACCAGCAATGGTCCTATAAATCCGCCTTTCCTTTTTCGCGATCGTGTCTTTTTCTTTTAGTCTTCCTTACCGTTTTTCGTTTGGGCATTGTTATATTTATCTTTAGACAAAAATTTTCTTTATACCGTCTCCGGAGACAGCTTTTTTCGTTGCGCCAGATACTGCGCCAGACGCCGCTGTTAATCCTAATGTACTAAGTACTGGCAAAATGTTAGGTATTAACGTTCTGGCCATTACATATAGTGCCGGACCAAAGAAACCACCTTGTTTTGACATTGCTGTTATTTGTGTAGCACTTAAATTTAAAACAAAAGGTTTTGTTTTGTTTTTTTTTTTGTTTTTTTTTGCGATCGTATTTATTTACTTGTTTTTTGGTTAACATTAATTTTGTTGAAGTACCTTTGTCTCCATATTTTATTTTTAATGAAACTGGCCGACCTTTTTGTAAACCTTATCGGAGTTTCTTAACTTGACCATCAGTCAAATATATTTCTTTTACAATATATTTTCTCATTATATAACGATTACAGATTAAACTAAACTTGGACCAACATTTTACCTCCAACAGAGTCAATTGTAACAAATCTGTCGCTGATCACTAACGCAAATACATACAACTGCACTGCTGGAACTACTCCAAGTGTCCAGGTAATTTCAATATCAGCTGTAGAATCGACAGCTCTCTCGTTGTGTTTACTAACATCAAAATAAAATATTGGATAAAGTGTACGAAATTCTTCCATAGAAATTTGAGATCCGTCTCCGACATCCTGATATTTCTGCACTGCATCGAGCAGGTACATAGATGGCCGAGATATGTTTTTATTAGCGTCATTTGCAAAATTGCATTCTATCGCTCGTTCTGGATATTGTTTTGAATTTAGTCTAGCGTATATTCGTCTAACATCGGCGTGATCAAATATGGCCTTATTTTGTTGCTGGTTACCACGTCGCTCTTGCCGCTGAAATACAACAAATAATTGCCTCGGTAGTTGTTCACTTGATGTTGTTGTGACTCGCCATGTGTAGTTGGTAGTATTTGGAACTGCCGTTTGATATATTTTATGTTGCTGAAAATAAATTCTGTTTGTGTGATTATCGAGTATACTATTTATTTCTGTCATTTTAGTGATTGACGGAGTTATTCGTGGCATCCACAGCGCAAGTTTGTTTATGATAAATTGCGCATCAGCCCCGCCATCTCGAAATAGGCAGTCGCCCTGTTCTGCTGGATCTAAAATAAGTGTATGTTTAACTCCACGAAATGCTTTATTATAGTCCCTGCAAAATCCAAATATTGTACTTAATAGCAGCATCATTGTAATTTGACGTGATCCTGCTGCAAGTTCTTTTCTCTTAGTAAAACCTTCATTGTAACGTATATTTCTTACGCTAATTGTCCCGTTAACTAAATCTAACATTACAGTACCGTTCGCACCTCCGGTTGGTGGGGCTATACCAAGATTATTACAAGCAGCAGTAAGTGAGACTCTTGTAGCATTTTCGTTTGCGTCTTCGGTTGGTGTGGCTATACCTAAAGCAGCAGCATTAACAATAAGAAAATTTCTTACAATTATAAGATCTGCAGCGGCATCAGCTCCATGTACTGAAGCACCTTTCGAGAAAAGTTCGATTGATTCAGCTGCACCAGCTCCAGTGTCTTTAAACCACATCATATTAGTTGCAGTTGACCTGGAACAGTCGTCAGAAAACGAAATAGTATTTCAGATTGTACTTGCAACTTGCAGGTGACTTGAAATATCTTCTGCTGTTTGATTAGCTAGTTGATATCTGGCACTTTTAAATAAACTCCACCCATTATTTATGAGAGCCATTTCTGCGCCTGCTCCGATATTAGCAGGTGGACTAGCCACTGTCGTAATTTGGCCACGTACTTCTAGCATGGCTTTGTGAGGCAGTAGAAATACATCCTCGTCTCGGGTATTAAATGTTCTGACACCGGCTTTATTTGGATCATTCGAATTTTCGTCGAGATACTCAACATACTCAAATTCTGTTACTGTGTCGTCGGTGTCATAAGTTTCTGCTAAATCGAGATCATTTTTAACAGACATTTTTTTATTTATTAGGTTGCATAAAATTTGGCGCTGTTGCCTTAGATATTAATTTTTGTATAATTTGCTCTCGTTTTGGCGATAAAAGTTTTTTTGCTGTTTTTGTCATCCGGTTTCCTGTTTCAGCTGTTGGGGCGATTTCTGATATAATTTGTTTTATATCTGGTGTGCCCTTTATTTTATCAGCTAGTTTTTGTCCCACTGCAGTTTCAGCGGCTGATACGGCTCCATTTGCAAAAGCTTTTGACGCGTCAAGTGCAATTGGTGTAACTTTATGAGCTATTCCTGGGACATTTTCAATAATTTTAGTAAATATATTTCCAACAAATCCTCCAACTATTTTTCTTCTGTAAATTTTTTCTCTGTTTCATTATATCTGAGGTTGTATAATTTTATTGCCAATAACTTTGTTATTGTGCGCGTAGGTGCAGGTAACAAGTAACAACTTCATTATTCAAATCCAACTGCCGTCCAGATTGATCTGTCAATTGCATATTTATTTGTGTTATCTGATTTTCAACATTTAGCGGATAATGGATAACTTGCCGCGGATTAATTTGCATAAGCGAGCCCGGTGGAACGTCCGGCGAAAAACTATAGATAGTCTGTCCTTTACTGCCCCGGGCTGAGTAAGATCCAGCTGCAGTAGAACAATATATTAGCATTGTGTTTACGTCAGTAATATTTACTGGCAGTTCACCATCAAGCGTTATAGTTTGTTCTGTGGTTGATCCATACATTTGATGAGAAAATCCTATTAACGATGCAATACTTGCTGGTGATGAAAAATTGATTAACATATTATTTTTTAATGTTATCCTAGCTCGTAAAGTATTATAGTTTGGTGTCAGCTCAAAACTGTCAGCGACGCCAAGTGCCATTGCTATTATCTCTTTTATTGTTTTATTTAGATCAGTGACATTATAAGCTCCTTGTGGAATTTTAAATATTGCCTGTATCGGTCGCTGTATAAACATAAATTCATCGTTAACATCAGCTTTTACGTTGGCCATAGAATGCCATGCCGTGCATGAAAATAGCCCAATCTCATACTGTTTTTCAGGATCCGGTTGTATTGGTGGAATATAATTTACAAAAAAATTTGCGTTATCACCTGTTGTTTGCGATGAGTCGAGTAATAATGTTGTTGACATTTATATAAGATCGCCTCGATTAAATTAAATCGCGGTGTAAAATTTCGTATTCGTCAGATGTTAATAAATTTTCCGATCTCAAATGATCAAGTATGTCAATAATTTCATTGTCAATTTCAACACCAACATTTCCAGCTTCTTTTGACGATATCAATAACATTAATCTACCTGTCATCTCAGATACTGATGTAAATATTTTTATCCCAGAGCCTGTGACTTCGATTTCTGCCATTTTTTGGAGACAAAATGTATCATGACCATCAAATACAGATTTAAATTTCCTTCCTGACTTACTAAGGTTTTTACTTCGAAAATCAGTTGCAATAACTTTAAAAACACTGGCAATAATGCCATTTCTAGCTTTTTCAAAATTTTTTTGAAGATCTTCTTCTGTGGTAGCTTTATAAAATTTATTGTAAGCTTCTAAACTATCTTTATTAATATTATTTAATCTTTCAATGAGATTATCGTATTCGCTTTGTGTCCATTGATCAATATTATCAACATCTTTAATATTATTATTAGATAAAAAAGTATTATATTCTGAATCTACTATCTTTTCTTTTATTTCTTTTTGTAATTTTCCTTTTTTATTTAATAATAACATTAGTCTTTCTTGTTCTTTTTTTTTTTCAGCCTGCATTCTTATCACATCTGGATCTGATTCTATTCTAATAAGTTCATCTTGATTATCAACCAACCGACTTAATTCAGTTTGTCTAGCAATAGGATCTTTTATGTCGTCTGGGACAACCTTATCAGTTCTCATACGTATGAGATCTAGTTCTTTTGCCTCAGTACTCAAACCACTAGTATTAAGTTCACTAAAAAATGTTATTTTTTATATTAGGGATGGCTTTGATATAAAGATCGGCGATAATCCCGCGCCGGTATAACATAAATACTTTTTCCGTAGTCTTCATTTTCCAGTTTTACATCGTCTAGATGTTTCTTACTTTCTTCGGCTATTTCCGTTAACTTTTTAATATTTTCTTCGACATTGTAATCTTGTTTTTGAATATCATATATTCTTGCATTTTTAAAATTGTATTCTCTGTTAAAAAATTCATACTCAGTATCTTTTTTTTGATTGTTTATATTTTTAGAGCATATTCAAATTCTTTTTTTCCCATGTTTTTCTATAAGATTATTCTTCTTTGCATATCATCTCACCTTCTATTTTTCTTTCAATCGGCTCAGCTAATGTTACTTGTGCTAATCTTTGCTCAAGTGCAAGTGGATTATTCAACAGCCGTTTTAGTTCATCTTGTCTAGCAGCAGGGTCAGCAATATATTTTACAAGGTCTCTAGCTAACCTTACCTTTTCTTCATCA
Source organism: Megalonaias nervosa (assembly GCA_016617855.1). Classification (NCBI taxonomy): domain Eukaryota; kingdom Metazoa; phylum Mollusca; class Bivalvia; order Unionida; family Unionidae; genus Megalonaias; species Megalonaias nervosa. Next base: position 36,012 of record JAECUM010008117.1, on the reverse strand, counting down.
GATCTTCTAATAAGTTTTGCAGCATCAGCTTCTTATTGTTGTTTAACAAGTCCGACTAAACCTTTTTCCTGTAGTTGTTTAACTTCTTCATCTGATAATGGCCTAGTTTCAGATTGTTTTCCAAATAACGCCTCAGTAACTGGTTTGAGAGCTGTAGTTGCTGCTTCTGCGGCAGCTACTTGCCCACGTCGGGCTTGCTGTACTCGCTGCTTAAATTCTGCTTGAGATTGAGCAAGTTTTTTTTTAAAATCTTCTATAAGTTTTCTGTACTTTGCTCGTTTATCCATTTTATATCAAACTACTGTAGATAATTTTTAATACAACAGCGAAACATTTTTTTAGGATCATGTGTAAGCTTATCGAACAGGAAAAAGTTATACTTATCCGCTGTCGCCTTATGATATAGTTCGATAAATTTATCTTTTGTTACGTCGCCGAATTGCTCGTTTGCAATATTCCTCACGTCCACGTTGTCCAGTCCTGGAAATAATATAAAACAACCAGTATTTCGCCGAATAAATCTGTCAACGTTATAAAAACCTTGGGCTAAATAAACAGAATTACATTTTATATTATGCGACAGTGAAAAATATGATCTTATTTTATTCATCTCCGTATTGCTTAGCGGAATATCATCAAAAACAACTAGCTTATGCTCGTCAGAGTCGATTTCATTAACTGGAATAAGTTCTTCTGGTTGCTTGATAATAAAAAAATCTTAGCCAGCCTCAAGATCATCACGAAGTTTGTTATCATATTCGCTAAGTAGTTCGTATTTGACCTATTGTGGATTAATTGTGTAAATATAAACTCGATCATAGTTAAAATTATATCCCAACAGCAAGTTCATCAGCAAATTTGTTTTTCCTGATCCTGTGCGGCCAACAATAAGATAATGACAATCTGGAAGTTCGTTGTTGTGTACATGTTTCAGATGTCTGTCTGTATCAAAATTTAATATCGACATATTATAAAATTGTTAGACAATATGTAAATAATGAGCTATTACACAAAATTTGCAACAACATTAGGAGATTCGCCGGAGATTGTAACAACAAACGGTAATATTGATTTATCTGGTTACCTGAAAAAAAAAACTGGCGATACGATGACAGGAAACCTATGTCAAATCAACGAGTGTTTGGTTTAGAAACGGCGTATCCACCACCAAGGGTTGACCTTACACAAGCTGTTGGTTATGCACAACTTAAATCTGTCGACGACAACAAGTTAGACAAGGCCGACGGAACTTTAAGCGGTCACTTAGATATGTCAGGGTAAGAGGTTGTAGACTTGGAGACTGGATACCCATCAGCAAACTTAAATCAGACCCAAGCAGTAAGTTATTTACAGTTAAAGTATGTGGATAATAACAAGCTTGATAAAACCGGTGGAACAATTACAGGTTATATTAACATGTCAGGTCGACGAGTGTTAGGTTTAGAAACTTCATATCCGCCAGCAGATCTAACGCAAGCTGTTAAGTTATGCGCAACTAAAATCAGTTGAAGACAGTAAACTTAACAAAGACGGCGACACAATGACAGGTAACCTGTCTATGTCAAATTCAAAAATAACTGGATTACCGACAACATCACCACCAGCTAATGATACTGATGCTATTAGTTGTGCTCAGTTAAAAGAAGAATTTACCCCATATTTTAAAAGATCCGATGGACTAGTGACAGGCAACATAAACATGATAAGCAACAAAATAACTACGACATATGTTCCAGTTAATCCTAATGACCTAAAAAATAAAGCGTATGTTGATAGTCTGTCTAGTGGTATAAAACGAACTAAAAACAATGTTGGATATATTCCAACACTTTTTAAGGCAACTGACAATCGAGTTGGGTTTGAAGTAAGCGCATCAGCATATTATCCTGAAAATAATCCTTATTACGCTTTCTCTGATAGACACGAATGGACGACCAACGGAGAAGTTGAAAATTTTTGGATTAAAATTAAATGTCCTACTGCAGTTGCTGTTCGGCAATTTCATTTGCGAGGTCGATTAAACCCTGGTGTTGGTCAAATTTATAATTGGCGATTGGAAGGATCAAATGATGATATGGACTGGACAACATTATATAGTACAACAGACACTTATATTTCAACAACACAATATTTTACAATTCCAACAGAAAATACTGTCAACAAGTACTTATATTTTCGAGTTCATGTTTTCGCTGCTGAACGTCCGTTTCCAGGACTGACATCATTTCAAATATATACACTCGATGATCAAATTTAATCTAGTGCTATAAAATAATGTCAGAACCACCAATTATAACTGTTGCAAGAGAATTTTATCATAATATTTTTAACCCTAAAATAGTTGTTGGGGATAAGTCGCTATCAGCACGTGTGATAAATACCAAGAAAATTTTACAATTACAATGATAAATTCTCTATTATCAGATGAAGAAAATTTTTTTATTCTTGTTATATATATGAGAGGACCACAACTGTTGAAAGCAATATAAAACTTTGATATTACAAGAAGTTACTGTCATCCTGATGATTGTCTAGAAGAACAAAAACAAGTTGAAATTGTGTTTAAAAAAATATTGATCGAGCTTGACTTTAAAAATATAGATTTGATAATAAAATCGGACTTAATAAAAGCACGAGCACATGGTGAAAAAACAGGGAAAGAAAGACGAATAAACGAAATCATAACCATCTTGACAAGCTAGCGGAATCTAAGATAATAGGAGTGAAAAGAAACAGAAAGTTATATAATAGTTTTTTAAAACGAGGTATTTTTAAATATCTCGGTATGTACTACCACGACAAGGAAACCCTAGTTAAAATCGTTAGCATGACACCGGATACGGAGTTAATTACTAAAGTGTATGTAAACGCAATTCTACCAATGATACGTAAAAAACCAGAATTTAATCCGATTATTGTTAATAAATCTATAGCGATGATCAATGATTTTGACAATGAAATTAGTTATCTCAGTGATGATGAGCAAAAGAAGTTTTTTGAAGAAGTCCTACAAACACAGTTGGAAAAAAAAATTGATTCTTATTACGATATAAGTGAAGAGTACGATGTTCCACTTCCATCACTCCAACGCTCTAGACAATTGTCATTACGAAATTATTACAATGAAGTTGAGAAAATGTTCGCAAGACCATCATATGCAAATTTATTGGTTAAAGTAGCTGATGCTGTTAGTCTTATCCAACTGAACATGTACATACTCCGAGAATTAATGCTAACAAATTTCGTTGTAGCATATGCAATTATCAGACAACATCTTGTTCTAAAAAGTTTCACGTTAGATCAAATAAACTTGGTATTAGGGTATATTGATGAAACAGAAATCGATTACAGTAATTTGGTGAATAGAACAGATTTGTACGAACGTGAAGTAGGAGATATTTTTTATTCATTTACTTGGTTAAGAAAAATGAGGTACTAACAGAAAAATGATATGATGATACTTCGTCAGATGTTTATGACAAGTACAGAGATTTTATAGCTGATCCTAACAGTAATAAGTTCCGTGAGTTTCTTGATTCGATTGTTGGTGCTAGAGTTTTTAATATTGTATAAAACTGTAGAGAAATATTGTAAAATGAAAAAACAAATCATCGATTTCAACCATATTTCAAAAGATATTCCAAAACAAGATGTTGACGCACTAATGCAATATTACAAATTTTATCATAAAAACCTTTGGTGTGTTAAACAATGTTATAGGTATTACAATAGAATACTTCGAGTAATATCATATTTACCACTGCTAATGACCACCTCTGGCATAATATCAAGTGAGGTATCATTAAATCCTTTTCTGTTAATAATATCTGCTGTCGGTGTATCTCTTTCAACAGCATGTAAAAAGATTGAATCCAAGCTTGAGACTAAAACAAAAGCCTGTAAAATAGCTAGTATTACTTACAAAAAATTACTTGATCAGATACGATCTTATTTGCGAGGTGTAAAATATGATATGGACGATATAATACGCGAGTTCCGTATTACTGACAGTATGTTAACAGATATCGTACCAATGAGGGTAAGCAGGTATGAAAAAGATTATCATAAAATATGGTTATAGTTTGCTTGATAAATGAAACCAGCTTTTTAGATTCTGTACCAGTATATCTTAAATCAAATCCAGCATGTCTTATTGAGGGCGGATAAAAAGACATTTTATATGAGATAAATCTTAAAAATCTGGAAACATCATCTTATCTTACTACTATAGTTACAGCTGAAAAATTTGGGAATTGACAAAAAATATAAATTGAGTACCATTTACCTCATCAAATTATGAAAATCTGAACGAAATTTCTAAAATATTATTTGTTTAAACAGAGGACCTATCTCCTAATCTGTAAAGCAATAAATTTTCAAGAAGAATATCACTTACCTTTGATGCTTCCAGCGAAACACATCTCTGCGGAATGACCACGAAGGAACATTTGGCTGCCTTTTTATATCGTCATAAAACTTCCATCACGTGATTTCCAGAAAATTCTATTACGCAGTTATAACACCCAAGCGCTAAATCACGTGTTCTCCAGAAAATTCTGTAACGTCTGTTAAATCACGCGATTTTTCTGGAAATTTCCAGTTTTTTTTAGTAAAGTTTAGACACATGTGTCCCTTTGCAAAATCAAACACTGACAAATAAGAGAGCAGAGTATAATGCAAGCTTTCTTATGATTGCGTCATCCAGTTATAATTTGTTCAGCAGAGTGATAAAAGCTTAGTTATTATTGCATCATCCAGTTAACATGTAGTTTCATGTATCTAGTACATTTATCGATCTCAACATAGCAGTCTCTGCCTGGGCTACAGCAATCGATCGGCACAGGTAGAAAACATGTATAGTTCGAAAAATATGTCTGTTATAGATTATCTGAAATGGGGGAGGGGGTTTCTCTGACAAATATGTTTTGGAGGGGAAGGAGCCTAAAATCTAGAAGATCCCGTTAATACAAATATCGTTCTGGAGTGGGAGAGGGGGTCTTCTCCTGATAAATATATTTTCTAACCTGTTTTGAGTCAAGCTACAGGTTGGTTACAAATATGTTTTGATGGAAGGGGAGAGGGGAGGGGGAAAGGGTATTAAATCTAGAATTGCAATTTCCTTCTACTACTAAGGAAACGACAGGAAGAAGCAGTAGGGAAGAAACAAGGTCTAGGAGAGAAGGAGAACAGTGAAAGTCAAACGGTAACGGTACTCTTAGACATTTTGGCAGAGTTAAGAAGTCTGAAACAAATGTATCAGACTTCTTTATTACGACCCAAGAGAAAAAGACCTTCCCGAGCCAAACAGTTTAACCTTGTTAGTACACCGGAGATACCACCCCTAATGATTTCTACCAAATCATTGACAAGAGCAAGTCCAGAAGTAGGCCTTGGCCGTGGCAAAAGCTTAAGGCAGTTAAAGCTGATTTCTTCTCGTTTCTGAGTCTGTTTTTTTTAAATAAAAAAACAATCACCCAACGGTCCTTTTCAGGGCCACCCACATTTTTCGAAAAGAGATAGTATTCATTTTGCCTCAATCAATTAAAACTCAAAATCCCTTTTATTTTTTAACCCTATGATGTACGTGTGTGAGTGCGTGAGTGTTGGCCCTTATTTTAAAAAATCAAAACCAATAGACACTTACGTTTTTCAGTCTAGTCTATTATGGTACAAATTTTTACAATCCAATTCACAAAACAACACAACACTTTTTTAAAAACTTCATCAACTTCTTCTGTTTCTTTTTTCTTTCACTCTCTCTGTTTTCTGATTTTCTTCGCTTTCACAGTTTTTTCCTCCTCCTCTTCTTCACTTTTTTCTCGTCTTCTTTTCTTTTCTGTCTTCTCTTTCTGAACGTGTCGGGGTTTTTCCTTTGCCGAGGGCACCTCTTCTTCTTCCTCCTCCTCCTCCTGCTGCTGTTGTTTCTTAGGGCAGTCTGAAGACCAATGTCCTTTCTCTTGACAATGATAACAGGTATCCTGACTTTTGTCTCTTTTGACACTGGTCTTGCTTTTTTGACAGTCTGGACATTCTGTAGCCCAATGCCCTTTCTTCTGACAGATATAGCAAGTATCTTGACTTTTATCTCGAAAGGACGGGGAGTAGTCTGTCGGCTTGTCTGAAGAAAACTTTCTTATGACACCTCTCAAAGCACTGATCAAAAGTTCAATCTGTGTGAGTTCTTCCATCGTGCTGGTCGGCTTGAGAGTGAAATGAATACTGAGAGGGAAGGCACCAGCCCTTTATATATACACTGAGCCTGACATGGGTATATAGGGGTCCATGGCGTTTCAAATGTAGTCATTTGACTTCTTGCAGTGAAGATGAAACGATCGTTTCATTTTGTAAAGAGAGGAGAACAAAGTAAGAGGTAGAAACGTGATTTATCGCCTTGCACAGTAGCTGAAGTCTTGGCTCAAATTCATGCCAGCGATTTTGAAGATGAGATGAATGAGCCAGAATCCAGGCCCAGAGAGTCTACACCAAGTCAAAATCCATCACCACCAGTAAACTCCTAAAAGTATTTTCTCATTCGAGAGACTGACAAACGCTCCTCTAGAAAATTTAGAACCACAGCCTACACGTACACGTTGAAGTTTAAAGATTTCAAGTCCGACGTACCGCTGGAGAAAGCAGAAGGGCTCTTCACCGATGTGTGGGATTCTTTGTTAACCACACTGAAACAGCAATGTGAAGCCAAAGAAGACGATCGCTTGACACTTTCCGTTCATCACGACAGTTTGAAGTCCCCTGTTTGGATCGAGTTTATCAGCCCGGCAGAATTGACACCTTCCAAAGTCATGGACAAGATTCAACACGTACAGCAATCCAACGACAAGTTTCACATCACTGATGGAAAAGCGACACTGTTCATGACCCACGTTTCTCATCCCCAAGGGACGGGACAAAGCAAAAAGGTGTTATTGGTAGACGACCTTCGCAGCATCAAGCGCAGAGTCGTTCAAATTAACAACACTCAAGACCAGATGTGTTTAGCCCGTGCCATCATGGTGTGACGAACGTATGCCAACAAGAACGACACGACAGAATGGAAAAGAGCCTGGAAAACTATTCGACGATCGGGCCGAACCAAACAACTAAAAGAAGCAGAATTCCTGTTACAACAAGCGGGGATATCCAAAGGCATACACTGCGGCATTCCTGAAATGCAAAAATTGCAAGACGTCTTGGTTCCACGCTACACCTTAAAAGTGTACCCTCAAGAAGTGCGTGGACCTCTGTTGTTTCGAGGCAAAGATTTCAAAGACGGAAAATACATTCACGTCTACCATCACGATGAACATTTTGATGCCTTTACCAGTATCACTGGTTTCCTGTCATACAGTTATTACTGTGAGAAATGTTACTATGGCTATAACAATCGAGAGCAACACAAACATTGTGGATCGAAATGCTCAGGATGTTTGGCCTCTAAACCCTGTCTGGACGAAGGACAAGAACGAGTGCATTGCTCAGCTTGTCAGCGCACGTTTGTCAGTCCAACTTCTTACCAACAACATTTGAAGACGCAAGGTTCACATCAGAAATGTGCTTGTCAACTCTTGAGATTGTGCCCTACTTGTGGATAAGGCATGCGGACCAATAATACCAAGGCACACGTATGTTCAGAAAAGAAGCGATGTCACATTTGTCACCAAATCGTGGACTTGGAACACTAATGCTACATTCAAAAATACCATTCCAAACATGAAGAAGAAGAAGATGGCCAGAAGAATGGGAATTTCATCTTTTCGATTTCGAATGCATGCAAGAGACTGGCACTCACGTTCCTAATTTCTGCGTGGCTCACCGAGCGTGTGAGACGTGCATCCAAGAGCCTATCTTTACTCATTGCCCTCACTGTAGCAAGATTCCTGGAGGACGTGAAAAAATCTTTCGGGGACCGAAGACGCTAACCGATTCCGCCCAATGGATCTTAGACCCTATCGACGAGACGTGGAGCCAAGAAGACATCGAACGTTACGGAGATTGTCATCGCTATGCTACGGTGATGGCTCACAATTTCTCGGGATACGATGGGCAATTTCTTCTCAGATACTATACGGAACAAGGCACCGAACGTCCTAAAGTGACTTTGAACGGAGCCAAAATCATTTCCATGCAAGTGGGACAAGTGCAGTTTAAAGATTCGATGAGTTACTTGGCTGTGCCTTTGAGTCGAATGCCTAAAACGTTTGGAATGACAGAAATGGCCAAAGGCTATTTTCTGCACTTTTTCAATACCGAAGCCAATCAACATGCCGTTGTACCTCATTTGCCTGAGGTTCACTACTATGACCCCGACAACATGCGTACCGAACAACGAGAAGCTTTCTACGCTTGGTGCCACACTCACGCCTCGCACCCCTACGACTTTCAGAAAGAAATGTTAAAATATTGCCGTTCCGACGTGGACATTTTACGGTGTTGCTGTGGAAAATTTCGAGAAAGAAGCCTGCACCATTGCCAAAGCGTGTTCCTTAGTGTACCGCCAACGATTCATGCCCGAAATCACCTTGGCTGTCATAAGTCCTCAAACAACGAATTTTGTCAAGCGCCAATACTTGATCAAAGCCCTGCGCTGGTTACATTACTTGTGCGACAAGGAAGACAAATGGATCCAACACGCTCGCAACGGAGGAGGCGAAAAGACGGACGAATGTCACCTGTTTGCTGTACCAAGCCGACGAGGGGAAAGGAGAGGATATCATATACTTGGACGTGTGTTCGCTGAAGAAATTAAACTTTGGTTTACGCGCAAAGGGCATCATTGTAATGCCAGTGTCATTTACATCACTCAAAATTTGTTTCAACAAAGTAAAGCCCATCGTACCATCAGTCTCAATGCTCATTATGTGGTGTTGTTTAAAAGCCCTAGAGATAAATCGCAAGTGCAAGTGTTAGCCAAACAGTTAGAAATGCATTGCCTGACTTATGCGTACGACGATGCCACTCATACCCCACACGCTAATTTACTCGTGGATTTAAAACCCACCACTCCCGATTATTTGCGATTTCGTACCCATCTGTTTCACCACTGGTTCCAAGACGGAGGGCCTGTCGTGTACACGTCCCCGTCGTCGACTTAACAACCACAACCACAACAACCAAAACAAAAAAAATCTATAAAAACCTCGGTCACTTGGAGTCTGTCTCACACAGCCTCAACATGACGTTCCTTCAGTCTCATCTTCCCGTCAAATTGATTCGTGCCTTGTACGGCATCAGTCGCGAAAAAAAAATCCACAAATACGTGCTCGTGTCTTAGAAGCTAGTCTCAAAGAAGTCTTAATATGGTTTACGGTGACAGCACGTCATTTACTGCAAGGTATCATTCAAATTCCACATCAAACCAAACGTTTTTTTGAGAGAAACAAAGCAGCCTTGACGCAACTGGCCGATCCTCGCATCGACACTCAAACCAAAAAGCAAATCATTTTGAAACCTGGAGGAAGCGGTTCTCTAGGAGGTATCATCATTCGTTCCCACTTAAAATGGGATCCTAATGCTCCCAAAGTCGTCCCCAAGAAAAATACCACTCCTCGACGTACCCAGAAGAAAAAGAAAAAGAGAAACTGTGTCAAGACCAGGTCACAGCCACACAAAAAAAGAAAAGCCAACAGAAAACAGCTTCTACCAGCAAGAGAGGTACTGCCGCCATTCGCAAACCACGATCTGCCACAACAACGATGACTGCGTCTCCAGTAGCCACATCTTCCTCTCTCCGTTGCTGGTGATGCCTGCCAAACCCGATTTGACACGTGTCTTTCCTAATTTGATGAAACATTGGAAACCTGCGTCTCCAAAAACTTCTCCTCCAACGGTGACACCCTCTTCCTCTTTAGCGGCAGTAGCCGCTGCTCAGAAAGTACCTGCCCCCAAAATCAAAGTCCAAGAGAAATCAGGCATGTTAAAGAGCTTACTGGATTTGTCCAAGCAAGAACTGTCTCGACTGAGTCAGTTGCAAACCCCTCCACGACGAGCGATGCCTGCCATGGAAATGATACGACGAGCCGACAATCAGTGGCGACGCATTCCAGTATAAAAAAGACCTGAGGCAAACGATAGGGATTAGTGTCCCCTCCAAGACGTACACACCGTCGTTCTTCTGTCTAAAAAGGAAAAGGAAAAAGAAAAGGACTGCCTCCTCGTTTAGCCAAACATTGGGATATGTTGTCCGTCCTGACCAAAGCTCCTCCACCCATGCGAGAAAAAGCTCATTCAAACCGACTCCAAAGACGTCATCGATACCGTGAGCGAATGTTGTCTGAATGTCTTGAAAGGCACGATACCTTTGTCTAAATTTCAGAAAGAATCCTTAGCCAAACATCGACACGTTCTTCGCCAAATGGTCAAAAAGAAAATCCCCATTCGTCAAAAAAAAAGATGTTGGTGCAACGCGGAGGATTATTACCCCTGTTAGGACCCTTGCTGGGAACCATAGGAGGACCCATTCTGAAAGGAGTATTGGGAACGTTTGGAAGAATCCTGGGATAAAGATAAAATGGTCAAGAAGATAAAAGGGACCTCTGGAATCAAAAGATCTCATACGTGATCCTTGAAACCCAATAGAAGGACGAAAACTGACTTCAGTACCTTACAAACGATGGATGGAATACCATCGTTGGCAAGAACAACGGACCCCACATTTACATCCCAATCCTCATTTGACCGAGATGTCCCAGTTACAACATGAATTGCAATCGTTGATGGATCTCAGCGATTTGTCAGAAACGGAAAAAATCTCAACGGTACGGTCAACTGTTGCAACGACTGCAACTCTTTCACCAGAAAGCTTTAGACGAAACAGCTCAGCCCACTCTGAAAGATTTTAAGACCTTGATGATAAGTCCATCACCACCACCACTACTCCCAGTGGTCAAGACAGACGTAGCCCCAAGGATGCCTGAGGAAGAAGAGGCACGAGAAGTCTTTCAAACACCGTCAGAACCTCCCATCCCTAGTAAGATTTCAGCATCCTTGTTGACCCCTTCCCTACACCCCATCGAGAAGAACTTAAAGCATGGGTTAAAAAGATGATGTCCACTCCTCCTTCGACAGAAGTCAAAAAGAAAGAAGGGAAACCAGTAGTGAAAAAAGAAAAGAAAACCAAAGCCATCCCATTACCACCACCATTACCACCACTACCACTCCCCTTGACTACTACTCCCGTGGCACATCGGACACGTAAGGCCGTTTCCAAGCCACCCCCTCACCCCATTCAGAGTAGCATCAGTGAAGAGTGGATCACTTATTAAAAAAATGGACAAGGTATTAGCCAGCATTACTACGATCCATCCCATTCTGCAGGTTAGGGAGGAGTTTAGAAATTGTATCGTGCAGCCAAAACTAGACTGAAAATTGTCCGTTTACCTCAAGTGCAACGATGGTTACAAGAACAATCCACGTACACCTTACACAAACCCATTCGACGAAAATTTTCCAGAAGTCGCACCCGAGTGGAGGGCATCGATCATCAATGGCAAGCCGATTTAGCCGATGTCTCTCATTTGGCTACCGCGGCTACAAATATTTGTTTTGTGTCATCGACGTCTTTTCCAAATTTGCTTGGGTCGTGCCATTGACTTCCAAATCGAGCAGTGAGTTAGTGCGAGCCCTCAAACTGGTGTTGAAACAAAGCGGTCGTCACCCTCTTCGATGGCAAACAGACAAAGGCACCGAATTTCTGAACCAAGCTTTCCAAAAAGAATTAATAAAACGTGAGATTCATTTTTTCACCACCGAGAATCCCGAAACCAAAGCCAGCATCGTGGAACGCTTTCAATGCACCTTGAAAGAACGCATGTGGAAATATTTTACGCATCAACACACTCTCAAGTACATCGACGTCTTGCCACACCTCGTCCAATCGTACAACCAATCTTACCATCGGAGCATCGGACGTGCCCCCCAAGAAGTGACTCCCGACAACGAAGTGATCGTTTTCGAGCGTCTGTTTGGTACGTCCCCGACAGTGACTGCCCCCAAGAAAGGTGGAGTGTTGGCACCAGGAGATTAGGTGCGCATTGGCAAAACCAAACGCACTTTCGACAAAGGTTACTTACCCAACTGGACCACCGAATTGTTTCGTGTCACTGAACGTGTGCCTGGTCGTCATCCTGCCGTCTATAAATTGGAATACATGAACGGGGAAGTGTTAAAAGGAACTTTTTACTTGCCCGAGTTACAACGTGTGACCAAAAAAGAAGACGACGTGTACGAGATAGAAAGCATTCTCGATCAAAGAACCCGTGAAGTGAGAAAACGACGTGTCAAAGAAGTCAAAGTTCGTTGGAAAGGATATCCTCCCAGTTTTGACTCTTGGATCGACGCCTCGCACATCCTCGACTATAAGAAAAAGTGACCATCATGCCCTTCAACACAGCCTCAGCTACTTCAGCGACCACTCCTTCCCCCAGTTCTTCTCTGCAAGATCTACAAAAGCAACCCTTGTGGGTGTGGTGTGGAGAACGTGTGCCTAAAACGCAAATCGTCTTTTTCTGTCAAATCTTGGTGGTGTATTGTGTCATCCGTGCTGCCATTGCCAATCTGAGTTTGCAACAAGGAGACAAACAATTGTGGACCATTTTACTCAGCAGTTGCATCGGTTACCTTCTTCCCAATCCGTCTCTGAAATATTCCTCTAACGGGAACAGCAACGGGAGTCTTGCGTCCAACGTCAGTCCCCCTTCCAACAGTCACCCTAGCCATCCTCTTTTAGACACTCCTCTGACTTCCAGCGACTCCTCGGACACTACAACTCTGGAATTATGAATAACCAGTTTTACTTAACGTTACCCAGTGACAGTTCCATGGAGGTGTTTCCCAATAACACTTTGTGCTGTTTCATGGCCAGATTACCTCAGGCCATCCAATTGCATCACGAAGCCCATTGGGAAGTGGCTTTAGTGGAAATTATTCACCCTACACAAATCAAAAACATCGTCGAAAATCAAAACACTTTTACGGTAGAAGTTCATTACCCGCAAGTGCAACAAGCCTTGGATGAACGTGCCACTGCAGCTGACTCTATGAAAACACAAGACCCCAAAACTAATCGCCCCACTTATCTGTTGAAAATTTCCCCAGGCTATTATTTTAATGGTCAACATTTGGTGAACGCCATTGCTGACAGGTTCAATTTCCATTTTGGTATAGTCTTGGAGAAAGCCAGAAGAAGTGTCACGATCGAGTACCACAAAAGAGCTCGTCGCCTAAGGATGAAATTTTCAGAGGACGAAGTATTGACCATTACATTTTGTCCTGAATTGTATGATATTTTGGGTGGAGACCCCAAGATGATCAGGATTCAAAACGAAATACCAGCCGTGACTGGCAACTTGGATTTTGCGAAATATTTTCGATTACCTGTAAAAATGAAGCAAGGACTGAATTTGATCTTTGTGTACTCCGATGTGATGGAGTACAACGTGGTGGGACACACCTCCGTACCGTTCCTTTCAAAGTGGATTCTGCCACGGCCGCTGACGAGGATGGTGGAAACACCTATCATGTTCACCGCGAATTTGTGCATCCTCACTATTTACACATCAGTAAGTCGTATTTCGACACTGTCAACATTACTATAAAAGGAGATCTGGGACAAAATATTTCATTCACCAAAGGGAAAGTCACAGTGAAACGATTACTCTAACCTCTTGTCAGTCATGTATACAGTGTAGCAAAGAGTCGATCGACAACGAGGACATGGTTTAGGAGATATGCTAAAATCGGCCTTTCGTTCGGTGGCTAACGTTTTGAAACCAATGGTGACACGGGGATTGCACGCCTTGAAAGATGCCGCTTTGACTCACGGTAAAGGATTTCTCCACAATGTTATCATCGACAAACAAAACCTCAAAGAAGCTTTCTTGAGAGCAGGCAAAAATGTTTTGCTTCAAACGGGCAAAGATATTTTGGGCCGACGCGAAACTCCTTCAAATACCGTGAACGCCACCGAGTCAGACATTCCTGCTTCCCTAACGCCGCAGGAAGGACAAGGCAGAAAGAGACGACGAAGGCACCCCTTGAGAGGACCTCACACCCTCAGAGCTAGAAAGACTAAGAAAAGAAGAATGACGTTTTTGAGTATTAAATCACACACAAAAAGAAAGAAAGAAAATGATGCACCGAGAGTCTTGTGCCTGTTCCAAGTCGGAACTGGACCTGTTTGCCATGCCACTCACTATGATGACGATGCAAGAATCCCAATGGGTCGAATTTCATCCCGTCTCCTCTTTGACGGATTCAGCTCCCATCGAGTTTGAAATCAAAGGACATCCCGAAGATTACATCGATCTGAATAGCAGTTACTTGTGTCTGAAACTAGAGTAGCTCCCGTCACAAATTTCATGCATTTCTTGTTCAGCGAAGTAGATTTGTACTTGAATAACAAATTGGTCAGCAGTAGCATGGATACTTACCCTTACCGAGCGTACCTGGAAAATCTCCTGACGTACGGAAAAGAGGCCAAGAACACTCATCTGGATGCTTGCGTGGTTTGGAAACCTGACATCAGGCGAGAACAAGTTTAAAGACACAGACCTGACAGCAGATGACAATCCTCACAATGTGGGTTTTAACAACCGTCGAAAGAAAATCCTACAAGGAGGTAGTTTAGAACTGATGGATCGTTTGCATTTGGACATGTGGTTGCAAGACAAGTATTTGCTCAACGGAGTGGATATTCGCATGAGACTGAATCGTAGCAGTACCGCTTTCCATTTGATGGCTCATGCCAACGTGTACAAAAACATCATCCAAGAAGCAAGACTTTACGTGCGTCGCGTAGAAGTGTTACCTAAAGCGGGAAACGACATCAGCCACACATTGAGCAGAACAACCGCCAAGTATCCGATACGACGCGTAGAAGTGAAAACTTTCACCATTGCTGCTGGACTCCGATCCAAGATCGAAGATCATCTGTTCCAAGGACAGTTACCCAAACATTTAATCGTTGGCATCGTCAGTAATGCAGCCCTCAACGGAGCCCACGATCAAAATCCTTTCCAGTTTAAGCACTACAGAGTGTCAAAGATCGAAGTCAGTCGCGATGGCAAGACCTTGTGTACCAGGCCCTTCGAACCTAACTTTACCCAGAAAAATTACTTGAGATCGTACTTGTCCCTGTACGAAGCTACCGGACAGCTAGGGACCAACACCAGTCACGGCATTTCGTACGAAGATTATGAAGGAGGTTACACTTTGTGGGCCTTTGATTTCACTCCAGACCAAGGCAGTGACGAGGGACATTTCCACCCTATAAAATCCGGTCAACTGCTTGTGGAACTTCAGTTTGCATTAGCTCTCGCCGAATTCGATAATAGCACATAAATCAACAGTTTGAGAGAAGTCATTCTTGACATTTAGAAACTATGGAAGACTCTTATCCCTCTTTGAACGGTGGAGAATCTATGGACATGGAATGGGAGGATACCGTGAAAGCTGAACCCAAAGACAAAGACGAAGAGGACAAGGTAGTGGTCAAGTCCCGATGGCCAGAACAAGAACAACATTTAGTGTCCTGTTTTGCCAAACACCTGTCGGATAAAATTAAGGAATTGGTCAAGAAAGATTGCTATGGATGTCAAAACGATCATCCCAGTCAAATTCAACACGATAAATGTCTGATGATGAGCCAAGAAGAAAAATTGGACGAGTATCTGGACGATGCTTGGAGTCTCATCTCGGAAGAAGCAGTGTTGCATGAGTGGTATAAAGGCTTGCGTGATCATTCCTGCCCTCCATTGACTACTCTAGAGATCTATCGCATTGAAGCTCTCTTAGCCTAGAGTTGGGGGACAAGGCGAAGAAACGGTTACTTGTCAGAGATTTTCAAGCAAAAAGTCAGGATTGAATTGATGACTTATCATCACCTGCGAAAAAAAAAATGAAAAAAAATGGCTACCTGGGAACTTTATTACCTTTTGAATAACAGTTCGCATACTGCTTCTTGGAATCCTGTCGTGTGCGCTAAAGATGAACTACCTCATCGCAAACCTCAAGACCATCAAGCTTATGTCATCAACGCGGACGACAGTCATCTCCCAGGAACTCACTGGGTCGCCGTCTACTTCCCTCAAGAGGATTGTGTGAAATATTTTGATTCGTATGGATCACCCCCTTTGGAAGACGACATCATTGACTTTATGAGAAGAAATGCCCAGACGACAATTATGTGAAATTACAAGGCACAGATTCCATGGTGTGTGGACAATATTGTGTGTGTTTTCTTCATCAACGCAGTCTTGGATATTCTTTAGAAAGTTTAGTGACTTATTTTGATAGTAACTCTTCTAGAAACGATGAGAAAGTAGATCGATGGTTTTGTGACCATTATGGCTATCTTTTGTCTTTAGCTAGGAAACATAGTGTACATCAATGGCCTCATGACTTCCATCAGTGGAAATCTCACATGATTTCACAACGTTGTCAACCTTGTCAAAAATAGTTTGTTTGATGTTATTGTTAATTGTTAATGGTTAATTGTTTGTTGAATAAAAATGTTGTGTTTTGAAGAAAAAAATGTGTCTCTCGTTTGTTTTCAAAAACACTTTATCATTACAGATGCTCTTTGACTTTCTCTCTATCCCTCACATGACATTAGTTATCATAACGTTTCAACCCAACAAAAGCTTAGTAGGGATGTTTTCTATCGCGTCCGCGTTTGAACCATATAAAGCGTCTCGGTCTCCAGTCTGGCCATCCACTGTTGACTCGTCAACCTATGAAGATGCCTTCCAGACTAGCCAAGCTGAACAATGCTTACGTGAATTTACATCGTGTCAGGCTAAACCTGATACCGAAGCCTGAAGAGATAGAAAATGTCAGGATGTTATCAATAGCCCAAGACCTGATAGAAGAGGTCTTCAGAGAGGAAATCAAGAAAGAACAAGAAGAATGGACAGAGAAGTACAGACTTCAGAAGCAGAGAGAACAGCAGCAACAACAGCAGCAGCAGCAAAAACCAGACAGAGGTTTTGTCGACTGTCGTTTGGACACCAAAGAGTTCTCCTTCTCTTTCCGCAGAAGGAGACCGTATCGTGTAGGAAAGCCTGCTGCCAGACGGGGACGCAATCTAGACAATGAAAGATTGCCATCACTCCCCGTCAACAAAAACAGCCCTTTTCAGGGCTACCCCAATACTCTAGAAAAGACATACTAATTCAGTTGCCAAAAATAAATTTGTGTGTTTGTATGTTAAAAAAATAGAAGTGTGTCTATAAGCACTTCGTTTCTTTTGTCAGTAAAAAAAAATCTACCCTTTGTTTCTCTGTCTTGTCGAATCGTGCATGTCTGTGTTTGTAAGTTAAAAAAGTCAACGTGAGTGTTTCTTTTAGGTCCGCGCGTTTGATGTGATGGTAAGTTTTGGTGTCAGGGGATGTTTTCCTTTACGTCCGTGCTCCAGGGATATAAAGCGGGCGCGATCGTCAGTCTGACTACCCAACGTTGACGTATCAACATTGAAGATGAATAATAGAATTGCCAAGCTTCTAGAACTCCAAATGCACCTGGAATATGCCAGGCGCATTTTAGATGATTTGGCTATTTAGGCTATAGCCGAAGAAGCCAGGATAGAGAAGGAGGAAGAGGAGAAGGAAAGGAAGAGAGGGATCCTGCCTCACCTCATACTGAGACCTCTGTGTGAGGTCAAGCCTGAGGTGAGGACACCAACTTCTCCACAAATAACAAAGACAGCCACAGCCTCTGCCACCAGTACCACCAGTACCGGGGCCCCGAGTGGCCGAGTGGTCTAAAGCGCTGTCCGTTACGGATCACTGCCATCTCACCTCTGTCTGCGTTAGTTCGAGTCTAAGATTCGGCGAATGTGGATATGTGAGAAAGCTTGCCAGTAGCTTCTCGTGGGTCGGTGGTTCTTTCCACGGATTTCCCGGTTTCTTCCTCCACCATTAATACTGGCCGCCATGTATAGCCTATCGTGTGCTGAAAAATGGCGTTAAGCCCCACAACAACAACAACAACAACCACCAGTACCAAGAGTCACTGTCCCCCCCAGGCAGAAAACTGGGAGCAGGAAGCTTTGGAGGAATTGGAGAGACAGCGGCAAGAGTGGAGCCACAGAGACCTCATCATCCCCGGGTCTGGCATAGGAGAAGACAGAGGGAACAAGTATTCACTATCCCTCAAAGAGAAAACTGGGATGATGAGGCCACTCAAACCCCGTCTGCGCTCCCAATCACACGCATTAATTGGGAGAATAACTGGAGTCGGCGATGCGTGTGTGTGGCACTGCCTGGGAGATATCATCACTAAACGGGTGCATCTGAAGTCCTAAAAACAGTCCTTCTCAGGGCTAACCAAATCTCTAGAAAAGAGACTATTCAAGTTGCCAATTTGTGTGAATGTGAAGTAGTGTGACTGTAAACACTCACTTATTTAGTGATGTGTGTGTGTGTGTGTGTGTGTGTGTGTGTGTGTGTGTGTGTGTGTGTGTGTGTTTTGCGTTTGCGTACTTTTGTGTGGATAGTAGGTATGGTGTGTTTTATGCCTTCGCGTACGGTTGTGTGGATAGTAGATATGGTGTGTTTTATGCCTTCGCGTACGTTTGTGTGGATAGTAGATATGGTGTGTTTTATGCCTTCGCGTACGTTTGTGTGGATAGTAGGTATGGTGTGTTTTATGCCTTCGCGTACGTTTGTGTGGATAGTAGATATGGTGTGTTTTATGCCTTCGCTTACGTTTGTGTGGATAGTAGATATGGTGTGTTTTATGCCTTCGCGTACGTTTGTGTGGATAGTAGATATGGTGTGTTTTATGCCTTCGGTACTTTTGTGTGGATAGTAGGTATGGTGTGTTTTATGCCTTCGCGTACGGTTGTGTGGATAGTAGATATGGTGTGTTTTATGCCTTCGCGTACGTTTGTGTGGATAGTAGATATGGTGTGTTTTATGCCTTCGCGTACGTTTGTGTGGATAGTAGGTATGGTGTGTTTTATGCCTTCGCGTACGTTTGTGTGGATAGTAGATATGGTGTGTTTTATGCCTTCGCGTACGTTTGTGTGGATAGTAGATATGGTGTGTTTTATGCCTTCGCGTACGTTTGTGTGGATAGTAGGTATGGTGTGTTTTATGCCTTCGCGTACGTTTGTGTGGATAGTAGGTATGGTGTGTTTTATGCCTTCGCGTACGTTTGTGTGGATAGTATAGTGTGTTTTATGCGTTCGGGTACGGTTGTGTGGATAGTAGATATGGTGTGTTTTTTCTTTTCTTCCCTTCTGTGTGATAGTAGATAATATGTGAAGTGAGTGTAAGGGATGTTTTCCTTCACGTCAGTGGTTGAAGTATATTAAAGCATAGCGTTTGTCATTCGCGCCATTCTACACAGAATAAAAAATGGCAAGTAACTGGGAGAGAATGCTCAGATTGCAGGAAGTGGTAGACACACTAGCTATGGTGGAGGAGATGCTAGTGAGAATGCAGTTTGGGGCTTATAGTCCCCATAGACTAAGCATGGAGATTAACAATCTAAAGAAAGGGAAGGACATCTTAAATGAGATGATTCCAATTGAAAAGGACGAAAAAGAAGATATAGAAGACAAAAGGAGGATGATAGAATGGAATGAAAAGATAGAAAAGGAAGAAGAAAATGAAAAGAGGAAGAAACAGAAAGAGGAGGAGGAGAAGGAAAAAAAGGAGGAAAAGAATGAAAAAAAAAAGACAAAAAGTGTAGGACAAAAGATAAGAAGTTGGTGGAGGAAAAGAAGAAATTAGAAAAGAAGAAGCCGAAGGCCCTTTTCAGAGCCACTTTCATATGCCTCGAAAAGATATTTATTCTTTCTTGACTAAAAAAAATATTTTTAGTCGGTTGTATAATTTAGGTATGATAGATTGATGTTCATCAATCTATGGTTGTGTTTAACTATGTCTATATCTCTATTGTATTTGTCCCTACCTAGAGTAGCTGCGCGTATTCAGGTCAGCCACTTGCAACATTGTTGCAAGTGTCCAGTACCATGACGTCATCCCACCTGTTCCATTCCTGTTGACCCATAATTAATCTTGGGGGCCTTATCACCCCAGGATGTGCCATGTTTTTGCTAAAAATTTGAGGGCCATATCACCCCTGGCTGATTTTCCTTCTTTGGCATGATAAGGCCCCTATCGCCCCACTATACTACTCACGGAAGATCTTCGATGGTGGACTCACTGACGAACATAGTAAGAATTCGAAACTGAAGCTAATGAAGCATATTTACATTGGAGTGTCTGTGTTGGGCTTATACAAACTGCTAGAGTTTTATTATGATAAATCAAATCTCTCTACTCTGACATCCAAATGTTCTTGGGCACAAACTCGTTGCTGATGCATATCACAACCGATGACGTGTATTGGTAAATGAATTTTGATACATTCCCGTATCCAAATGATCATCCACTGTTTAGTAATACCAGCAAGTAAGTTGTTGGCCAGTTAAAGGACGAGTGTTCGGGAAATCTAATCGAAGAGTATGTAGGACTTTGCCCCAAAAGGTATTGGATTGCGGCTGGTTCTGATAAAAACATTAAAAAGGCAAAAGTAGAGTCACAGGTGCTTGTGCACCAGGATCTTTGGTACGATATATATATATGGAGTGTCTGCATCAATGACGTGAATTCACACATATTCCACTAATCTGATTCAATCAAAGACACATCAGATTGTTGTATATCGTTGCACTAAACATTGTCCCCGCCTGACATTTTTCCTTATGGAATCAGTACTTACGCGTTCGGGCAAGTGCAGATCCCAAAATAAACCTTGACGTAGATCCGTACCAGCTTGTCAACCGTAGGCTCCAAATTGTGTTGGTTACCTCATAAAGTCAATTCGGTACGAGACTGTAAATACTTCGACGGACCGCTACCTGGCCAGTAACACGACGTGTCGTACATTCTAACTCCCCTGGTGCACACATATACCGAACGAAATGGTAGTTTTTGTGAAATGATTTTGCATGTAATGGTAACATTCTGCTGTCGAATTGCCTCAGCAGATTTAAACCCAATAGTGCGTGTGGTTTCCTTACTCGGCGCTTCTATGACTGATGGATGTCGTGTCACCAACTCACGAAACCACTTTTGAATGCTAGCACTCAGACATAATTCACTAACAATTCCTGCGCGTACTGGTGCCCGACTAATCGTTCCGCAAGTATACGGTTAAATCGTTCCACAATAGTCTGGTCGCGTTCTGTGTTAAAGTGTCCAAGACGAACCCGCACCTTATGCTTTGTTAACAACGCAACAACTATTCATGGAAATTCTTTGTCCGGATCCAGATGTAACAGTCGTGGCCATGTTAGTGGTGAATGTGTCTAAATACGTGTAAACGCCTCAGCGACTTTTTTTTATGGCATTTGTTTCCTTGTATCTGCTAGCAATATCAACAATGGTTAATGTGTATTTATATGTGCGTCGGCGTACACGATCATGTGGGAGAAATAAAAAACCAACCTGATGAATTTTCTTTGGGTGCCCTCAAATCAAACCATCCATGGGAAATTTTTATTGGTGCTGGTAGGTAAATTTGCCACAATGCTTGTTTGGCTGATCATTCTTGATAAACCCCGTGTTTGACTTTTGTTGAGTTCGCTAACTTCTCAAGGGCAGCTTAACCTTTCCAATAACCGCACTAACTGTCGTAGGTCGAGGACAAAGTTGTGTTTCTTATATTACAGTTTTCCTGCAATGAACTGGGTTTGTCCACCTAGTAACGCTAGCCACCACCAAGGGCAATCTTAGCCATCTTACCTCCTTTGATCATTCATCTGGCAGTTCTTTCTCCGAATGCAGGATTTAAGTCATGGATGAGATCTATACCGGCACGTTGACGCTCACGGATATCGTTTGATGTCTTATAAGCAAGATTATGTCGGTAACATTCAATTTATCCAGGCTTTGGTTGGTTGTTAGAATGAAGTCGTATATCCAGCCGTGTTCAAAGTCCGGAGTAATTGGTTCGAGGAATCTGCTTTCACATTATAGGTTGTCCTTATATATTTTAAAGAAATGATCATTCTGTAAAAATGGAAGAGCCAAAGCAGATGACACTTCTGATTAGAGGTTTACAGTCATTAAAATCTCTCTCTCTTTCTCTCTCTCTCTCTCTCTCTCTCTCTCTCTCTCTCTCTCTCTCTCTCTCTCTCTCTCTCTCTCTCTCTCTCTCTCTCTCTCAAAATGCTACTGTCCCAAATGGATAAAGCTTTCGTTCGTCGTCTTTATTCTAGGCTAAAATAAACCGCATATATTGAAACAATTAAACAGATCTTGAGTAAAGTTGCTGAGTAAAGTTTCCCCTTGTTCTCAGAATCCCACTACATCTGTTAAATCTACAGAGTAATGTTAATTTCCGCAGACAAATCAGCCAAAGCTTCCAGGCTGTCACCCGTTTCTGGATGGAATATTCCATATACGGACATCAAATAATATATAAATCAGCATTTTTCTCATACCTGACAAAATATGTAATGAAACTGCAAAAACAAACTTTAGGATATGAAACCTATCTTTAGAGAGTGGCATCCGTCATACTGGCTAACGCAAGCATAATGTTGAAGCAAGCAATAGCTGTAAGGAAAAACACAACCGTACAGAGCGACAAAAGTTCCCCAGACCACTGCTACAACACATTCTGACACTGAATCATGTCTATCATACTATAAAAGAGACAAGGATTTTAACTTCCAAACATTCCGTTCCACGCCGATATGTGTGCCATTCCCGTCCATTAAGTCGCTCAGCCATAATATATGGCTCAATTTGCTCCTGATATATGTTTCTATTCATCAAGATGTAGGTTACAACTCTGCGATGGACCTAATGGAAGTTACATCCTCAAAAACAAGAATTGCGTAAATATTTTCCTTGTCCGACAAATTTGGTTTTACCTATGGATTGCCTTACAGAGTTATGCGACTGTTCGAAACATTCCTCCATCAATCTGAGAACCGAGGTAGATACTAAGATAATTTTCTACTTAACATTCAGCTGTCAGAAGTCGGTTTCATGAAATTATTACATATTGTTTGCAGAAGTCGACTTACTAGTACTTTCATGATTACAAAATTCACATCCTCTTGAATGAAGAGTTCCCTTGCGACAAAAGCAAGTCAGCTGCGAAAGCTGATTGGCTTTAAAGTTACAATAAAATATATATAGTCGATTAAATAAACAAAACTGAGTAGACTCATTATTTACTTTAATTTGTAAAAATTGATAATATGTATTGCTGTTATTTCTTTATGTAATATATATATATATATATATATATATATATATATATATATATATATATATATATATATATATATATATATATATATCTTTGTTTATAATGCGTTAGTCGGGTACATGACCGCCGACAACGTTATGCACAGAGCCGCGTTATACAGAGTACAGCGATATATGCGGAACTACAGTATAATGAAAATAGCGTAATATACGTAACCATGGTATAGCGATCACTGTCAGTTTTTTTAATAACCGTGCTAAGAAAAGGAAATGAAGGCGTAAGACTAAGTTTCACCTTGTTTTCTTTCAAGTCTTAATGTTATATTTTGGTGTGATTTTGGTAATGGGGTCCACTGTAGTACTGCGTAATATCTTCTCTTTTTGTGTGAATATAAGGAAATATTTCACAAGTGAAATGGGAAATATTGTGCAAAATGTTTTTACTTCACGAATGAAATTCTTCTTTTTATCCACTCAAACAAACGTAGATTTGATTTTTGATTATACTGGGGGTTTTCTTTTAAGGTAAAAGCCGTAAATTTACATGTATTTTGCCCCCATTCAGCGTCAGGGCGAGAACCGGCTGCATTACTATATCGATCAAATCTAGTTCTGAAGTTTACAATAACTTTAGGGCAGCATTCTTTATACTAATTCATCTTATACAAATATTGCTTCAGATTATGAATTTGGTCAAATTAATGACTATTTTCTTACGAAAATGAAGAGGTTTTAATTTTCGCTAGCACATTTCTTGCGCGGGTCTATTGAGTGAATATTGTTGGAATTCTTAACCTGTAGAAATATTAGATTAGTCACATCTGACCTGTTTCAGAGATTACCGTATTTAAACAAAAGATTTTTAGCGATTGTCATTCTACTTGTATGAATTTTGATTCATTTCTATATTGAAACATAAAGTTTGTTTCCTTGGCGTGCTTGCAGTCTAGTTCGGTAACATAAATGTACCCAAATTTGGATCATCGCTTAATTTTGGTTTGCAATAAACACTCAACAATGCCAAATTTCTCCATTGATTTCATACTTTATTATGATTGTGTTGGGAGTTAGAATCGCTTATTAAACAATTTTATTATTTATATATAACCAAGCGTTTTTTTCCCTAAATCTGTGTTGTCGTAGAGTGTAAAAGGCATTGGATACTGTTTGACAGAATATCAGTTTGCAGCAACTACTAATTATTTGCAGTTTTCGTGTGGAAAACTCATTAAGAATAGGCAGTGTTTGAAGCCTACGTTTTGTTATTTGAAGTTCGTGTTTTGGCAGTTTAATGGCACCTACTTATTGATTAAATAAATGGATACTAGAGGGTCTGTAGTCTTGACACATTTTAAGATCTGTTCATCTTGATGGAGAGAGAGAAAGAGAGTTGAAGAAAGAAAGAAAGAAAGAAAGAAAGAAAGAAAGAAAGAAATAAGCCTAAATATGGAAATAAGATTTGAATAACATACATAAGGGCATATATATTATCCTACTTGGGAAAAAATAGTTCGGAGACTCTATTTACGTCATCTTCCGTTTCTC
This sequence comes from Megalonaias nervosa, assembly GCA_016617855.1. Lineage (NCBI taxonomy): Eukaryota > Metazoa > Mollusca > Bivalvia > Unionida > Unionidae > Megalonaias > Megalonaias nervosa. The sequence goes on along the minus strand of JAECUM010008117.1, from coordinate 11,239 downwards.
CTGCTTGCCGGTTGAAACCACAACAGAATTCATAGTCAGATTGAATTTCTGTTCCACCTTAAATGGTGGTTCAATCAAGACACGTTTTTGATGGGAGTACATCTGCATGCCCTGTAACCCCACTCCTATCTCAAATTCAGTTTGAGGTGGTAGACTCATTTAGACCCAGAAGAAGTACTTCTCTAAGGTAATATGTCACATGAAGATAGTTTCCTGCGCTTAATTTAGAAACGAAAGCCATGTTCTTCGCCCTAAAAAGGTGCATAGATTATGTCAAAGGCATATCATCATGGTTTCCATCAGTGATGGCATATCTCAGGCGAGAAGGAGGTGCTTATGCTCGTTCTCTCTGCGTGAAATTCTGAAACCTTCTACGCTGACAGAATCCGAAGGTATTACACTAAGAGTTTGTCAAATTACAGGAAAGAAAAACATCATTGCGGACGTTCTGTCAACAACAGGCAATGTGGTCGCAACGGAACGGTCTCTATATCAAGTAGTTGCAGACTCTGTTTATTCTGTGTGAGAAACATCTAGTGGGCTTGCTTGCAATGAAACTCAACAACGAAATTCCGTTATATGTTTCCACAGTACTAGACCAAAGAACTTGGGCAGTGGACGCCTTCAGCCTGAAGTTGAATCGACTGTAAGCTTACGCATTCCAACCTTCCAGGTTCATTCCATAAGTACTTCACAAGGTCAGAACATCCGAACCCTGGATTATCTTGGCTGTGCCTCTGTGGCCTCAAAGATCTTGGCTTTTTTACCTCTTCGACCTATTGATCGACCAACCCAGGGCATTATCTCAGTGGAAGAATTTACTCTCGCAACACAGCGATACTCTATTTGACACCAAATACTCAGATTCTCCACCTGCACTCTTGGCTCATCTCAAGTGATCTATGCTCTGGGCAAAGTTTTTGATGAAAGTTACCTACCGCATCGTCCAGGTCTGGCGACGTTCCACATCTAAGGTCTACGATGCAAAGTAAAAAATATTCTGTAATTGGTGCTTTAGGAAACAGGTTAATCCTAGCCGCCCGTTTCTTGCTCAAATAACAGAGTTTCTACTCTTCATTTTCGAAGAGAGATCCTCGGTCTCACCAAGAAAATATATTGCTGCCTTTTCAAACACACTTGAATTCTCCAAAGGTCAATTTTTTTTACAGGTCTTCATTTGGCAGATCTTATTCAATACTTCTACAGAGGCCGATGTCTCGCTCGTTGTCGCCAAGATGGAACCTTTCGTGCTTCTTGTGTGCTGTGACTAAAACACTGTATGAACTTTTAAGTGACGCTTGCTTTCAAAATTTTATGCTTAAAACCGCCTTTCTTCTAGCTGTTGTGTCAGCGCGGAGAAACAGCGAACTATTGATTTATCAGTTGAGGATAGTTCTTTCCTCTTTAATGGGAATTACGATTCTGTTTGCTTGTTATGTCACCCAGACTTTCTTGCATAAAAACAGCTTCCCTCAGTACTTCATATCCCCGATAGAGGGTCCCAGTCTCAGTCACATCTGTGCTGGGGATGATAAGGATAGATTTCGTTGTCCAATTAGGCATTTAGGTTCAGTTTAGTAATGGCCAAAAGAGGAAGGAAGGGTCGGAAAAGTATTTTTCCTCTTAGTGGCTGAGCTGGTATTTCAGCAACAACTATCTCTAGCTGGATTTCGTTCACCAGCAAGAGTGCTTACGGGATAAATGTTTATGAAGTCTTGGCTATCTCTCCTTCCTTGGCGTATTTCAATCACCCATCTTTGGACGATATTACGAAAGCTGTGAGATGACCATCACATACAATCTTCTACTCATTTTACCTTCTGTCCTTAGCAAACCAGATCCAAGGTATTTTCTCGTTATAGCGTATGATCGCTGCACAAACATTGATATCGACTGCTCAGTTTTTAGCCTAAGATATACCTTAAATGAGAAATTACTAATTATTTGCCATCCATAACCTCTTCAAAATAACTGTCAAAAGTAATAAGTAATACAGTTTATGCATTTTGTATCTATACGTCGGGCAATATTCTTCCCCAAACCTATAAACAAAGAAAATTATATGCATTCAAGCATTGGTCACATTTTATTCTTCAAAATGAGTTTATGCTTGTTTCGGAGCACAGCTTCGACGTATACTTTTCCAGCTCACTTTGAGTTTCGAAAGCGTACGGACTAGATGTGGTAAGTTCGATTTTTCTTTTTCTGACTTTGATATCGCTGTATTTCTAAGATATTTCCAAAGTAGTTGTGCCATTTAATTTTGGTGTATGTATTGTATTATTCTCACTCTGACAGACACATCAATAAACATGACTCCAAAAATTTCACTTGTCTCGATCCTTGGTCGCATTCGTTTTTAAAAATGATTAGGTTAATTGTTTCCAACATATGTCAACAGTCCGCATCTTTGACGAAGAATGATAGAAGTCATCCTTTTGGACTGTTGTTTTCGTGTGCTTGGCGCAGTGCTATTGGTTACTGATTTTATTCAAGATTCAAAATTCCAAATTTAATTCCGTCACAAAAGACACTAAAGTTATGTCTGAAAATTAAAGAAAACTGACACAAGGGATGACTAGTAAAGTCTATATCAGTACGAAGATGCATTTATGCATCTAATAATCATTTTTTTTTTTTTAAATAACCGTCCAGATCTATATTAGGAAATTCCAATTAAAAAAAAAACAAACATGGCCAAGAAATTGTTTAATAATATACAAATACTTATAATTTCTTTATGATACTTAGACTGGAAATGTACTCTATATTTTGTAAGTATTTTTGGTTTATTTTGATATATTTTCGTTTTATTCTAAGCGAACGTGCTTTAAAAAAGAATTGTTACAAAGCATTAAAGAGATGAAACTCATTTCTTAACTGGTGCTTTGCGCGCAAATGACACACTCGATCTTTAAATGGGATTTTGCAAAACAGGCCAATTCATATAGGTAGATAATGATCGCCTGTTTTAATTTTTGTACCTTTTCAATCTTTTGTTTTGTCATTTCTTTTCTGATGAGCAGATGTGGTAATACTCTACAAAAATTTACTTAAAGATCGTAAAAGTGACGTCTTTGGATGAATTACTTACCTTAGGGCTTTAAATTTTAATAACATCGATCCATTAATTTACATATGGAGACGAAAAGACAGACTAAGTAAGAACAGGTCGATGGTCAGTTGTGCATTTATTGTGGTGTATAGCTACAACAAACTTAAGCTGATGGTCATTTTAGATAGTAGACCGAAAGAAACAATTATGACAAGATATTTCAATTGAAAAGTGTATTTGTCTCAATCCTTAAGAAAACATTTAAATGACGTACGACAGTGAGGCTTGCCATTTGTTTGCTACATACCCAAATTATTTTTAGCAGCAAATGGTTATAAGATCCATGAAAAATAATCAAAAACATTACAGATTTAGTCTAAAAAATCTATATCAATATAAATGTCGGTATGTGTCGCATTCTTTATATTCATAAATCTCATATACATACACTGAAGGCAAGTTAAAGATGCGTACTGTACGATGTCAAATGTAATTACTTATATAATTATCTCATGTGCTGATTGTAATAATATTGACACGATTGCTTAACTTAATTTTCTTTATAATAACTGAACTCATTTCAGGATGTGCATGGTAGTGTTTTAATAAGTTTTCCATAAAAGTCTCTGGAAATATTCTCACTTAAGGGATTAGTCATAGACTTTATACCCTTCCAGTAATTATGTAATTAGAGGACCTATATAGAACTCCCACCCACCCCACCTCGACACTTTTATCAATAAGGAGTGATGTTGCAGGGGAAGTAATCCAGGAGGATCAGATACTATATTTTGTCACAGTTGCATACCTTACAACATGTTTTTGTTGTTATTCACACTTGATTTAGGTAGAATTTAATGCAAAATGCTGACACACATCGGTAGGTTCCTCAGTCATCAAATTTTGCTCGAGTTTAAACATAATTCTAAAATATTCTGACCAATCGAAATGTAGGATTTGTCCGTTTTAAGTAGCATTTGTTAGCCTGAAGTACTCGACAAACTGCATTGTGACTATCGCACGTGAGACAAAGAACTGTATGTGTATCTGTTGGTCGTCCTTTCTCGCTGTTTACATGCGTACCTTACAGAAAAGTGCAGAAAAGTGAAAGAAGTAATTTAAATATGTCAATAGACAAATATAGAATAAATTATTGTAATGAAAATTGTTGATAATGATTCTATATCATTAATCAAACTAATGATGCTCACTGGAGTCAAATAATCTAGAACCAAAAATTGATGTCATTACAGACATTGAATTTCATAAATTTATACATATTAAAAAATCGTTAGAAAAATATGTATTAAGTGAATATTACACAGCAACTAGAGTAAATGTCTTCTAAAATAAAGTTGGGATCGACATAATGGCTCTCAACCTTGTGAACCTGAAATTCAAGTAAACCTTATGTTTAATCTCTGCTTTTTTGAAAGAGAGGTGGCAAACTATGTGCCTTCCAATAGATATGCACTTACGTATGTGCTGACATAGAAACCTTTCATTTCTCTTACAGCGCTGATCAGCAGTTCGCCGCCATTTATGAAACGAAACTGCTCTTTGCAATAAATAACAACGATAATTTTGTGTGGTTGTGGTTTGTTTAAATTTTTTATAAAGCACAAGAATCGTTGTTTATTTTACGGAGTAAACCTCATATCTCGGCAGATCCAGGACTAGGCTGGTTATGTAACCACATCCGGTCTCACGTGGTTTACAAGTTATTATGTCCTTTAATTTTGGGATCATTATATATATCAAGGCTTTTACAGAGTGGGTATAAAGCAATTTGATATACCAATACTGTTGGTATATTGAATTGTGATCACCCCATGATGCATTAATACGCATATATAAACATTGTTTCAGGTATCGCTTTGTTACACTAGATCAGTGATGAATTTCCACTAGTTAACATTAACGATATAAGAAAATAGCGAGAAAATATATTAATAATGCCCGTTTTCTACATGAATTTAGCATGGATGGAGTAAAAGAGATCTGAGCAAAGATATAGAATAGAACATCACGAGCCCCCGTATGTAAAATATAACAGTTTAATCAATTACGTAAACAAAATGAAATTGAATATGACATTTGAATGATACACTTTCTCTTAGAAATAGAATTTTAATATTTATGTGAAATGCAATTAGCTGTTCTGTTATACTTATAAAACAAATCGTCATCACAGAATCGAGTGCGGTGGCCTAGTGGTTAGAGCGTCCGCCTTGGATGCGGGAGGTCGCGGGTTCGAACCCCGGCCGGGTCATACCAAAAGACTTTAAAAATGGTACTAACAGCTGCCTCGCTTGGCACTCAGCATTAAGAGGTTAGTGTTAGGACTGGTCGGCCTGGTGTCAGGATAATGTGACTGGCTGGGACATCATGCCACATGTCTGCAGCATGACGCCCCGGTGCTAGACATCACTATAAACTGTCATACTGCAGACATCGTAGCGATATGACTGAAAAATTGTTAAAGCTACGTTAAAAATCTAAATCACACACACACACACACACACACAAAGAATCGAGTGCCTGATCTAACTCAAATTGCTCTCTCTCTCTCTCTCTCTCTCTCTCTCTCTCTCTCATGAGTAAGGGACAAAATACGTGCTAATCTGTGGAGTGAGAGAGAAAAAGAAGTAGGGCTTAAAGAAACCATTGAACACGAACTCAAACCAAGCAACCTGCAAGAACTTTGGTCGTGGTATAGGTATGCGTACACTTTCCATGGGATTTATCTATAATGTGCTCAGACACAAAATTGCAATAACCTATCGAAACTATAAGGTACATTTCTTAGTTAGGAGGAGTATACATACTGTAATGTAATTAATGTTTTTGTTGTTGTTTTTTATTTTGATTTTCCTTTTCATCTTTTTTACAACGTATAAGAAGATTCCAAAAACAGATTACTTTTAAATATTAAAATGACCGACGGCCCCGCCTCTTTCTTTTTCTCTCACTATGTTATTTCGTCAGGCAGCAGAATAATCGATCAAATAATAAATAAAATAACTTTATGGTGATAGACCAAGACACAGAATGAAATCCGTGAATAAACTAGCGCAGCGGATTTTCGCCTTTGTCATGCAATAATGTCTCTGGACCTATGAATGTTGGTAAAATTTACAGTCAAATCGACCAACAGAAAGCGGAAAGAGAGGGATGAAAGCTAAAAAACAATGTTATGGTCGATAGCAATGTTAATTAAAGTACAATAACGACTTAGATCAACTGTAAATATGTTTAAATATTTCAATTACCTCTTGTTGGTTCGTCTTTTCGCTTATTTGATATTCTCCACTCGTTCACAATATATTTGCCGGTATGTGAATGGCAGCGCGTTAAGTGTTCAAGCTAACCATGCTGTGTTCGCAGTGATGTACTTCCTTCATTTAAACCATCTGTCATATTTAAATCATAAGTGTGTCTTATATGTATTTAATCAATACGAATGAAAATAGAAACTCAAAAGAAAAAAGAAAAGGAGCAACTTATCAATTTGCAAGAAGGATTGTGAATAGCGTCGGCAAAATGTACAGAATTACATTTTGCGGCGGACATACTGGGCAGGGATGTGAAAATTTCAGCAACTCCGTACATGATCAGTTGCCTTGGTTGGAAATGCTAGTGTGCGTATTTGTATGTTATATAAATAAAATATATGTATAATATGTACGCTGTATCTTTGATATACCACTCGTACGTGATTTTGTCCCTAAAGAGATCGGTGCCGAAACTCCAAATTTAAATTTAAAGAAGACAAAAGATTTTGATATATTTGGCACAAATTAGCTCTCAGTTTATTACAAATGATCGAAAAGTGAAACTGCTGGTATAAAGTCATGTACAAAATGAATTTTAAGACATTTGGTAGCATTTATAATTTTATAGGGGGTTTCCCGATTTTTAAGTATTTATTAACCCTTGAGCGCAAGGGGGTACCTTAGTAAAGCATTCTTTAAAGAATTGTCTAACAAAACACTTTCATTTTAAAGATAAGAGGTACTGCAGTATATTTGAAAAATGTAATTCTAGTACGTAAAATGTTATATTGTCATCGGAAAATTTCACTTTAATGAACCTCATATTCAAATTAGTGGCAAGAAGGGTCGAACATTTTGAAAACTGTATCGAGATCGAAACCCAAGGAGATTTAAAAAATTACATTTTGTGTTCACGTTTTGTTAATATGTTCGTACACTCCACAAATGCGCCTCCAACCGCATGGCGGTTATCAAATCGTATGCCTCTCAGCGAAGATTTTATAAGGGGATTCCGCCAAGTATCACTTGGAACTAATCGAGGACTGTATGGAAGATGTGGCAAGGTTTGGATGTTGTACTTCATCCGACAAAGTGGGGGGGGGGGCAACCCGGATATATCTCCGGGCTCGAGCCGAACAACACTTTTTAATATTATAAAAGAAAAATTTTGTTTGAACAAGAACGAGGAGCGGCCCGGGTGTTTCTTACCAAGGGCCAGTGATCGCTCTCTACGGCCCTGGTTGTACTCCTTCAAGAAGTCGGTCACGACGGCTGATTTATGAGCAGACGTCTTGTCATGAAATAAATGGGTAGCGCAGGTATCGATGCACGGACGGTTGTTTCGGTAGTGTTGCATAACTGCTGGCAACATTTTGGAGGCATAAAATGCTTAGTGACACCTTTGCAATGGCCTTTTGCATAAAACAATAATGCGTATAAAACTATTGGAAGTCCGACTACGTCGAGCAATTTGTGGTCTCTGCTATTTTTCTCAGATCCATACATTATTATTTTCGCTTGAGTCGGGTTCAAAAAAGTAAATTCATGTTTCATCACTTGTGATAATTTCTTTCAATAATCTCATTCAAACGTGTCTGATCATTCTTTTCATATTTGGAGAGTAGTGTTCGGTGATTTCAACCCTAGTCGGGGGTGGGTGGGTGGGTGGGTTATCAGTCGTCAACATGGCGAGACCCATCTTGCATAAACCTTTCTGAGCTTCGAATGATTATTCGATATATTAAAACTGACCTGATGCCCAGGATAATAGAAACATCTTCCATTGTATATAGAGCGTCTTCATCAATTGTACCCTTTACAACAGCCACTTCCCGGCCTAGTCATACCAAAGACATAAAAATGGATTACAGCTGCCTCCCCTGGTGCTCAGCGTTAAGAGGTTAGTGTTAGGACTGGTTTGTCTGGTGTCAGGATAATGTGACTGGGTGAGGCATGATGCTGCATGTCTGCGACATGATGCCCTGGTGCTTGACATCACTATAAACTGCCACACTTCAGACGTCGTAGCGATATGATTGAAAAATTGTTAAAAGCTACGTTAAAAATCCAAATCACACACACACACACACACACACACACACACACACACACACACACACACAAGAGCTACTTCTCCCTCGCCAATCGCAGACAGCAGGCTTCCAGAACGTGGGTCATCATCAAAGTTATAACTATACATTGAGAGCTTTTTAAATGACCTTCGTATATGGTAATTGCTAAAATAAATTTTAGAAAAGAGCAGAAAGGAAATGAAGTGAAAACAAAAAATGTGGCAGTGTAGAAGACAGCGATCAGCCTCAATTTTACTATCCAAAAGAAAGTATCTATACTATGCTGAAATTATGGATCATCTTGGGAAGTTATCTTTTATAAATGACAGCCACAATGGATCCAGCAAATTTTACGGCTGTCAAATAGAACAAGGCTTGTCAATGACGACTGGGGTAAACACATGAATGTACGTGTGCTTGTATTGTACTAGTTTGAATTTAGATAATTTGAAATCTGCGGGGAACAATTGCCGACGTACTTTTATTGTTTGTTATCGTTCAAATAAAAAATGATAACTCTTTTCCCAAAGGTACTACTCCACTTTTTGTGAATATTACAGGGACAGATTTAATATATATATATATATATATATATATATATATATATATATATATATATATATATATATATATATACACACACACACACACACAACCACACGATGAAGTTGTTGCTATACATAAATCTTTTGACACATTACACGTACGTTTGAGCTTCGTAAAGTATTTGTGCCGTTGCATATTTCGGAACGATCGGTGAACTAAATACTTGCATGATAATGAGAAAATACTGGAGTTAGTGGGTGGAATCGGGAGTGGTCGGGCTTAATCAGTTCTTCGAATTATTATGAATAATTCCATAACGATCAAAACAAGAATGTCACATGCAAGATAAAACCCAAACAAACAAACCAACAAGAAAAATAAAAATCACCAACTTGCTGTAATAATCGGCTGCTAATCAATTTGAGAAAGATGGGCATGTGCACATAGCACTCACCAATTGTACAACCGAATCGTTATATATAAAAATGTCCCAAACTTGACCCAGATTAATCCTTGTACCTTTCAAGACTGGCCACTTAAATAGGACTTTTATAACTGATCAAATCTCTTCATACTTTCCACTTCTATACAAAGATCTAATTTTTCATCCCGACATTATATTTCATGTCCTTTCCCTAGCAATGGCGTATTTCTCGTTCCTGTCAAGTTTCTGGTCTGCAGTAAAGAGAACTGGATTAACCATATTAAAACAATGTCTTTCCTGGGCCGGATCAGGTCAAAAGTTGGGTGGGGGTGGGGTGGTGCTTCCAAAATATCAAAAAGGCAGTAACTTTCCTCGAAAGGGAACTAAAGGTGTGGATAATATCCAATAAACGAGCGCAAGAATAATACGATGATCAAATTTAAAGTGACAAGTGACTTTACGTTTGTGTGTGTGTATGTGTGTGTACGTTTATTTTTGGGGGGGCAGCATGAGGGTAGGTGGAAACTCCCCATTCTCCCCCCCCCCATCCGACCCTGCTTTCAAGTTCAAATGTCCATGTGATGGCTTGATGGAGATCTTTAATATAACTGTTTATTGGTACAAAATAATATATCAAACTATTGTCCCCCCCCCCCATCGATTAAAAACAACATGGTTGATTTTGAGAGACAAATATTTTGTAACTGTTATCAGTATTCAACGATGTCAGCAAGAAGTGTGGGTGTCTGGTACTCTTACTTGCCTCAGTCTGATTGCCTGTCTCAAGAGTTATTCTGTCTGAAAACAACATTTATTTTGAGAGACAACTACTTTGTAATTGATTGCAATAAGCATCGATGTCAGGAAGAAGTGTGGGTGTCTGTCACTTCTATAAGCCTCTTAATTCTATCTGATATTGACCGATGATGTTGTTCGGAAATGTTTTTCCCTAGTTCAAAACGCCTCTAAGCAATTACTGACGAAGAACAGTCGTGTGGGATGTGAAATAGTGTGGTATTTACACCTTAAGAAATAAATTATATTTACAACCGAAATCTTGATAATCATGATATATTAATGAGTTTGCTTGGTACTTAATAAAGTCAGAGACCCTTATTATAGGGCTAAATTTATCTATATCAGGTGTTATGGTATTTGTATAAGTTTTAGCAGAGAAGATATATTTCTGTTTAAATTTTATAAATTCTCTCCATACATTTAATAGTGGTATGTCTGTGACTGAGGAGTAGTTCTTCAGTCACTGTTAAACTCATAGGGGTAAATACGGTATTATCAGCAGCCACTCCAAGGCAATGGTGTCAAGTTACCGTTCTAGCAGAGAATTTAAAACAATGCAGTCAGTAGGACGGTTGGACTGTGTGTTTGTAAAATTAATTAAAATCAATTATAGCAAGTTTGCCTTAATACTTAAACACTAAAATTTGTGACCAGTTGTAGGGAAATTGGAATCTCTTTTACGAATAATAATAATTAACAAAGGACTATAGCAAAAATGCTGGCCGAAAAGGGAAAGTCCTAATCAACGGGTTAAAGTATACTAGGTTACAAGTCCTAATCAACGGGTCAAAGTAAACTAGGTTAAGTCCATAAAAATACATAACAGACAAAATCATATTACCCACGCTAACCAACAGTAAACTAGGGAAGGAACAGACACAGCACACGCCAAACACAAGTACAACCCCAAACTATACAAGAAATACCTAACTAACACCCACGAGGCATGGAAAACCCCTCCTATTTAGCATATATATCCCACCTACCCACCCCTACTGAAATCCTCACATTATCTAACGAACTTCTTCCCATTAACCACTATATACCATATAATTTATACTTATTATTA